>JBBPUB010000341.1:0-17120 GCA_038094415.1 Xerocomus alliaceus
TTGTCCTCTTCCCCATTCATTTATTTTTGTCTTTCTTTTCTGGCTTTCTGCCTCTTTAGTCCTGCCATACTCCACTCTGCATCTTCTCTGTTACTCTGCCATATTGACCTGATGTACTCTATACTAGGTATAGCATTCTGATGTGTACTCTGCATACCTTGTTGGATTCTGGGCTCATGTACTATTGGATACTGCTTGGCCCTCCCACTTTTTTGTCTATTAACAACTTTAGATTTGAAAAGCAACTCTTTCTGGGTACTAATGTTTAAAACACCAATTCTCCTGAGCTCTCACTCTGTCCTGTCTGCTGTAACTTTGCTCCTTTAAACATCCATCTTTTGGCACCTCCATCTGCTCACCTTTCCCTGGCCTCTGTGTCCTCTCTACTGCTTCAGCTTAAGAGAGGGATAGGAGTCTGCTTGCATCACTTCAGTCTTTACTTCCCTATGCTTATGTCCTTCATCCATGTCTGCACACTACATGCACTCTGCACATCTCTGCACCACTCCTATAGTAGTTTTGCCCTATCTTTGTTTGATTTTCTATTTCTTTATTTTCATGAAATTGTTAAAACTAGTCACTCCAGTCCTCTGAAAGAAGGTCCAAGGAAGTGGGGAGTTAGAATAGAGTAGTAGAATGAAGGGGTGAGTTTCAGCATAGGACTTATGTGTCATGCCTTGCATAGGTTTAACTTTTTAGAAAAGGAATATAGGGGTAGAAAGAAAAACAACCAAAGTTTATTTAAATCAATATTTAGACTGAGGGAAGTACAACAGAGCAACTACAGTTTATATACTTTCAGAGTCACATTGGATTACTAATGGAATGGTGAGAGTTTGTAAGGTATGAGTAAGAAATAAGTAATCAGATAAATAATGGATTGGTAAGATGAAATTAGAGAACAAGATACCAGAGCTGTGCTCCTGAGTGGGGCACCAGTTGGAGGGGTCTTAAAAAGAACTGACTAAAAGGTTCTACATAACAAATATTCAAGAACCAAGATAAGAGGGTATCACAAAGATCACACCAGAGATATAATGGAGGTGTCACTGGAGTACTAGAGTTGGACTGGTATATGATAGAAATCAGCTTCATCATTCTAGCTATTTATGGTGTACACTACTCTGATTTGTGGTCCACCACCAATGAGCTGGCCTCACTTAACTCCTCCAACTCTGCTATCACCTCCTCTATCTTACCCTTCTCTGGCTCTAAGTCCATCAAGTCCATACATTTAAAGGCCTATCATGTTAGGATATTGACCAGGCTGTGCATCCAGTAATTATAGATGCTCAGCTGGTTATTTGTCTCCTCTAATATGCACTGGACTTTGGTGATTGCCTTTACAATATTACAAAGGGTGCCAGCATAGTTGTTCTTCACTTCTCTGCTCTAGCTTAGCTCTGGTTCACTCTTCATCTCTGTGTGGGTAGTCCTCCTCTTCTTCTCCAGCCTCTTCATCTTGTCATCTGCCCTCCTCTTCCTCTGCTCTAGTTTTGGTTCCTTGTTGGGCCACATGCATCTTTGCTATACATCAATGTAGGGCTGGCAAGACCTTGCTTTGCCTGCTTTAGCCCCACACTTCAAGCCTCTTCACATGGATCTCTTACATGGCTCACACTTCCAATATATCACCATTTTGTGCTTCCCCTTGTTGCTACATTGCTGTATAGTGATCTCCTCTGTCTATTAACAATCAACTCCAAGCCATTTTAGACTCAAAGAAGACTTACCCATTGTTTTGCTGCATTTTTCTTAGCCTAATGCTCTTCTGTCTCCTTTTGAGTGGTCTTCACTGCTTCCTCCACCATCCTCTTCTTCTGTTCCTCAGCCTTCTGCTTTGCCTCTTCCTCTACTCACTTCACTTCTTTCTTCATGCCTTTTCCTTCTTTGCCTTTACTCTCTGTTTGCACTTTGCATACTTTGCATCTGCAAGCTCCTTGGTATTGTCATTGCACTTAATGAGCTGGGTATCATTCCACTCTGTGATTTTCATGATATTAGACATTGTGATAGAAGATGGTAGTTTAACAATAAAAAGTATTTACACTCTGGTCTTTATGCACATCTGTCCACCCTTTTGAACTCTGCTACTCTGCTTTGTGTGCTTAAAGCCTTTGAAGGCTCAGGCCTAAGAGGGGAATACTATCATATACTGGCCCAACTTCAGTACTCCAGTGACACCTCCATTATATGATCTCTGTGATACCCCCTTTATTTTGATTTTTAAACATTTATTATATAGAACCTTCTAGCCAGTTCTCTCCAGACCCCTCTGACCAGTGCTTTACTTAGGAGCACAGCTCTGGTATCTCATTCCCTGACTTTGTCTTACCAATCCATTATTCATCTGATTACTTATTTCTTACTCATATCTTATGGACTCTCTCCATTGCATTAGTAATTCAATACAACTCTAAAAGTATAGTGAGCTCCAAAACTGTTGCAATAACTAACTAAATACAGTGTGTGCAGTGCACTACAATCATCTGTGGGAAAGAATAAAGTACATACTCTCAGCTATAAAATCAGTCCCTGGATTATGTGATTTTGTTCACATGCAGCTGAGATATGTCCAGTTTAAAACAGCAACACCATTGCAACAGTTTTGCACCTCATTATATTAGATTGGTATTTGGATATATTAGTACTTGATATAGCCTTTCTTTGTCTTGATTACTGCCTCAATCCTTCTAGGCATGCTTTCAATCAACTTCTAACACTCCTCAACTGGTATCCCTTTCCATTTCACCTGAATTCTCTCCCACAACTTCAAGATTCCATTAGAAGGGTTTTCATACTCTGCAAGTCTCCTTTTCAGATAGCACCAGAGATGCTCAATGGGGTTGAGGTCAGGAGACTATGCAGGCCATTCCATGGTATCAAAATCCTGCTTCTCTAGCCACTCCTTTACCTTTCTATAAGTATGCTTGGAATTATTATTCTGCTGAAAAATGATATCAGATGGATTAAGACCATAATGCTGTAGGGTATTCAGTAGTTCATTCTTCAAAATCTGAAGGTAAAGATCTCCATCCATTCTACCATCAATTTTAGTAGCATAGTCAACTCCCTACCAAGTCATACACTCCCATAACATTAAAAAACCTCCTCCAAACTTGACAGTGCCTTGCACTATTCTATTACTAATGCCCTTACCTGCCTTTTTCCACATCCACTGACATTCATCTAACCCTAGATGATTGATTTTAGTCTCATTAGACCATATTACCTTCTTTCAATCCTTTATAGTCCAATCCTTGTGAGCATAGACAAAGTCCAAATGAGCTTTGCAATGTCTAGCTGCAAGAAGGGGGTGTTTTGACTTTACCACAGCCTTCATACCAGTCTTCTTCAAGTGCCTATGCACTGTAATGGCAGAGAGAGGCTGATTGACAATATTGCTGAGGGTTTTGGCCACTTGAACAGCATTGTCTGCCTGTCCAGTGAAAATGAGACAAATGGCATAATGGATGTTGGTAGAGGAAAGCTTTGATGGACAACCTTCAGTAGACTTCTGGATCTTAGAATGCTTCTTAGAGCAAAGTCTAGAGATGGTGGATATATTGAGACCAGTGGCAGCAGCTATAGAGTGGGCAGATTAGCCAGCATCAAGCATAAAGAGGACATTAGTCTTTTAAATAGAAGAGATGGTTCTCATGATGGATATAGTTGAAAATAAAAATGTATGTGAGCTATTTCAAACTCAGACATGGTATTTCAATGTGTACCTTTGTTTGTACACCCAAACACCACCAAATATAGCTTCATTTCAATCATATTGCATATTTTTATTGAAAGGTGCAAAACTGTTGCAATGGTGTTACTGTTTTAAACTGGACATATCTCAGCCACATGTAAACAAAATCACATGACCCAGGGACCGATTTTATAGCCAAGAGTACATACTTTATTCTTTCCCACATAACATAAGTGAAATTCCCACAGGTGATTGCAGTGCACTGCACACACTGTATTTTAGTTAGTTATTGCAATGGTTTTGGAGCTCACTGTATGTTCCCAAAGCTGAATATCTCTGACTTTGGATTCTCCATTACTTCCATGATCACCCCACTGTAGGTCATTTTGGCCAGAACCACACCTTGAAACTCATTTACTATGAGTATACCTGGCCAGGCATCTACACCTTTGTCAAGAACTATGTTAGTTCTTGTATATTCTGTGCCCATGCCAAGGTTCTAAGGCACTGGCCTTATGGACTCCTCAAGCAGCTACCAATTCTAGAGAAACCATGGAACTCCATCTCCATGGATTTCATTGAATAACTTCCCCCTTTAGATGGTTATATAGCAACTCTAGTGGTTGTTAATCAGTTGTCTAAACAATTGATTTTCATTCTAACTCATGATACTGTCACCTCTGCTGACCTAACTAAGTTGTTTCTGATCAATGTGTTCAATAAGCATGGAGTTCTCATTCATGTCACCTTTAACCAGGGCTCTGAGTTCATATCATACTTTTTCCAGTCTCTAGATAGAGCTCTTAATATGCATCTTTATTTCACCTTCAGATATCATTCAGAAAAGGATGGTCAAACTGAATGCACTAATCAAACCCTCAAGCAATACCTCCAGATCTATTATAACTATTTGCAGGACAATTAGTCAGAACTCCTTCCTCTCACCAAATTTGCATACAACAATGCTCTAAGTGCTACTACTGGAGTATCCTTGTTCTTCACTAACAAGGGCTATCACCCAAATCTATCTATCCACTCCAATCATGACCTCACCTCATCTGTAGTCAAAGCTTATGTTATGGACTTGGATCAACTCCATGATTTTCTTTGGTTAGAAATGGCTGAAGCCCAGAAGCATTATTAGAGATCTGCTAACACTAAACAGAGTCCAGCCCCAGACTTCAAGATCAGTGACCAAGTGTATATGAAGGCCAAGTACTTCTGGTCTACACAATCATCCAAAAAACTATCTGAAAAGAATCTAGGCCCATTTCTGATTATTGCTAAGCCTGGTTCTTATTTCTTCACCTTATGTTTATCTGACACTATGCATTCCATACATCCAGTTTTTCATGTCTCTCAATTAGAAGTTTCCACTCTGAATACTATACCAAATTGTGTCCAACCACCACCACCTCTAGTTAAGGTTTATGGTGAGCTGGAGTACAAGATCATGGAGATTTTGAACTTCAAGATCAATCAGAGAAGGCATCACTGCCAACTCCTATATCTGGTTTAATAGTTGGGCTATGAGGGAACTGGTGATAAGATCTCCTGGCTATTTGCCACAGAGTTGGAAAATGCAAGGGATCTTGTTTTTGTTAAGATTGGTCACTCCGGTCCTCTGGAAGGAAGTCCATGGGCACAGGAGTGGGAGCAGAGTAGTGGAGTGGAGGGGTGAGTCTTGGTGCAGGACTTATGTGTTGCACCTTGCATAGGTTTGACTCTTTGGAGGAGGGATGTGAGGGAAGGGAGGAGACAACCAGAGTTATCCAAATTGATATTCAGACTGAGGAGTGTACAGTGAAGTAACTACAATATTTATACTACTGGAGTTGTATCGCATTACTAATGGAGTAACTGTGGAACAGGATGATAAGTAAGATGGGAATGAGAAACCTAGAGCTATGCACCAGAGATGCGATATGCCAGACTGTGCATTTAAGAACAAAGATCCAACAAAATGGACAGGCATAGCCAATCAGAGAACAAAAATGAACATAAAAGGAAAAGTCACATGGGTCTGGAGATCCTACACACATGAACGGAGGAGATCACTCTGGAGTTGTTGAGGAGTTGGATGCAGAGTTCTGGAGTAGGAATGGCATATGACAGTTTTAGACTTCCATGAGAAGTACCCAGACAAGCCCAGACCACTACCCACCTAATGTTATACAACTCCAAGGTTCCCTTCCTTTTCTTTCTTTCTGTTTTTCCTTCTATTCTAAATTCACTTCATTTTTTCTAATTCAACTCTGTTGCTATTTATACAAGTCTGAAAAAACTAATACTTTACACTATAGGGCAATGGCAGTGACATCCCAAACTCCTCATAGTCCTCCCTTAGCCTCTCTAATTCTTCTGCTGCCTCTACTACATCATCTCCTCCTTTGAATCCTTGAACACCTCTGCCTCCTTGAGCTCCATGAGCTAGCAGAGCAGGTAGGTCTGGATCTGGACATGATTGTTCAATAACTAGATTACCAGCTTGATGCTTCAAAGGGTGCACTTGATGCTGCTCTTCCCACTTGGCCCTATCTCTGCCTCTGTCTTCATGTTCTTACACACCTTCTTGCATGGCCTTGGATCTTCTTTTGCCCCTGTGATGTGCCTTTGCTTCATTGTGGGCTTCTTTATTGCTAGTTTTTCCAGCACCTCACCATCTCTGGGGTGTATGCATTTCATCTTTGCCTCTTGACAGGTGATGCAGGACTTGGACTTGCCAATTCCCATCTCACATGGCTTATTCCTTGACTCACACCAGTTGCATGATGGCAGTACCTTCCCCTTGCCTTTGTCTGTGGTCTGTGCAACCCAGACTTGCTTGATCTAATGACAAATTAGTGATGTCTATAACCACATAACATAGCCACTCATTCTTTTCTTGGCTGCCTCCACTGCCTCCTTACACCTCCATTCTGTTACCTCCACTTGCCTCTTCTCCTTCACTGCTCATGCCTCTGCCTTGGCCTTCTTCTATGCTATCTCCTTAGCCTTCCTCTTCACCTCTTTTTATTGTTACCCTTATTCTATGGCCTTTGTGGCTATAGCTATGTTGTTGTCATTGAGCTTCTACTGAATGTCTCCCCAGGTCCATTTCATAATCTCTGATAGCAGGAAGGGGAGGTCAGATGCAGTCTTTATATTGATGATGGTGGGAGAAAAACAAAGACTAGTCACACATTGTCATATACTGGACCAACTCCGGTACTCCAGTGTCATCTCCAACACATCTCCAGTGCAATATCTATGATACCCTTTCACCTAGTTTCTCAAACATTCAATTTATAGATTCTTCTAGTTAGTTCTACTTCAGCTCCTCTGGTATCTGTTTTCCCAAACTCCGTCTTACTCATCTGATTACTTATCCTTATTCATACCTTATGAATCTCCTTCATTCCATTACTAATCCAGTGCAACTCCATAGTATAAATACTGTACTTTCAATCTGTACATTCTCCAGTTTGAATATCAATTTAGTCACCTCTAGACAACTCCAACCTTGAGCCTAGTGCTCATCTGACCTCTAACCCTGAGGATAGCGAGTACAAGGGCACAACACATAAGTCCTGTGCCAAAAGTCCTCACCCACTCCATTTTGCTCTTCTCCTCCTTGCCCTCCCTCTGTCACTTTGTTCCAGACCTTGTCAAACTTGTTCAGAGGAACCGGACTTAACAGTATATTCAAACTCAACTCTTATACTCACACCCCTTTGTACCTATGTCCCACATCCAGATTCTCTGTCAATGTCTCAAGTTAGTATTTGACTCCTCCTGCACCATCCCTGGTGATTTCCACAGCTTCAGTGCTAGACTAGTAGCACTTCTGTCTATTTCCACAGCACCCCACCGTCGTGTCGCCCCTTCTGGTCTCTTTAATTCTCCTCTCACCACTCTGCCCAAGACGGTCCTCACTTCTCCCTGGATCTGCGAACTCTAGAATGACTCTGAACTCAATGATGGACTCTATGAGCCCACACCCCTGTCTCCAAGGAACAATAATGATGAAGGACCACCACCACCCAATCCTTCCAATTCAGGTGATCCCTTTGACAATGATAATGATGATGAACCTCAACCCAACAATGTACCCCTGGCCTTTGAGCCATTCACCCAACTCACTAATGCAATCTGAAACATGACCCAGAATGCACTCTGGCACAATTCTTCTGATACTTCCAAAACCAAGGTCTGGGAGCCCAACCCATTTGATGGGCTGGATCCCTGGAAACTCCATCTGTTCATAGTTCAGTGCGAACTGAACTTCCAAGCTAACCCAAAGTCCTTCTGCTATGACCATTCCAAGGTCACCTTTGCACAATCCTATCTTAAAGGAGTTGTGCTGGAATACTTTGAGCCAGACCTCCTCAGCAGTGAACCTCTGGAGCACCACCCACTCTGGATAAATAGCTGGGAGGTATTCCTCTATGAACTCCAATCAAACTTTGGCCCACACGACCCCATTGGTGATGCAGAGGCTCAACTTGAGCAGCTCTGCATAAAGGACATCCTACGTATATTGAACTATATAGTCCATTGTAACAGACTGGCAAGCCAAGTCTGGGAATGGGGTTCTGGAGCACTTTGTCAGAGTTTCTATAATGGACTCCCCAACAGAATCAAGGATGAGTTGTCTTGGCTTGGCAAGCTGAGCAACCTCCATGACCTCCACGCAATGGCACAACAAATCAACCACCACTACTGGGAGCATCGAGAAGAAATATCCCAGACCAACAAGGCTTCTGGATCCAACTCTGGAAACAACAACTCCAAGACCCCCACCTCCACAACACCACCTGCCACCACCTCCGACAATAAACCTAGGAGTTCTACCAATGGCTCCTCAATCCCCAACTCTGGTAGTAGTTCCAACTCCAGATCCTCTGCAACCCCCAACCCCAATCTGTCATCTAAGCTAGGAAAAGATGGCAAGCTCACATCGGCCAAGCATAAGCACCACTTTGACAATAACCTATGCATGTTTTGTGGCCAAGCTGGTCACAAGGCAAAGGAATGCCTGAAGTCTTCATCCTGGGCATCCAAGGCTTGTGCAGCTATGACTGCAACTCCAGAAGACAAACTGGAGGCCTTTAACATGGAGGCAAAAAAATAGTTCGTGATCTTGTAGACTCCACATGGACTCGAGGTTGCATTGACTCCACCTGTGCACCAAAAAAGGTCTGACTCAACATGTCTGCTCTTTCAGATCCCCATTCCCTTATGCCATCTGTCTCAATACTCTCATATGATATTCCATCCTTTTCTGCACTTGTAGATTCTGGCTCTTCTGACTGTTTTATAGACACTACCTTCATTAATAATCATGGACTTTCCCCATACTCTGTCCCTCCACTTGAACTCTGGCTATTCGACGAAACTTCCAACTCCTCCATTACTCAAGCTCTAGATCTCTCTATCCGCTTTGAAACCAGTGATATCACTCCAACAACATTCTACGTCACTCCATTGAATGGATCTTGTTTCCTTGTACTAGGACATAACTGGCTCACCTGCTACAATCCATTGATTGATTGGGTTTTGAGCAGTATCTCATTTCACACACCTGAACAGACTGTGCCAACAATCCCAAGCTCAACTCCACAGCCTTCAGACCCACGTCCTCTGGCTGACTCTGCACTCCCTGATACACTGTGTTTCCGTGATTGCAAGACTCTGCCCATTGCACTGATCAATGCACCTGTGTTTGCATTGGTCTGTTGCCTTCAGGGCTCTATACAATTTAGCCTGCAACTCCACCCAAAGGACACTAAACTCTGAGCGTCTTCCACCACTCTGGACCCAGTCAATCTTTCCAAAGTCCCTTCAGACTACCACGACTTCATGAATGTGTTCAGCAAAAGCAAGGCCTCTACCCTTGCCCTGCACCACAAACATGATCTCAAGATTGATCTGGAAGATGGTGCATCCCCTCCACTGGGCACCATCTACTCCCTCTCCACCTCTGAGCTTGAGGCACTCTGGACATTCCTTAATGAACACTTAGTCAATGGGTTCATCTGCCCCTTATCCTCTGCCCATGCCACTCCAGTCCTGTTTGTCCACAAGAAAGACAGTTCACTCCATCTCTGCATCGACTTGCAAGGACTCAACAAGATCATGAAGAAAGACTGCTACCCCCTTCCTTGCATCTCCAACCTCCTAGATGCTCTGAGCCATGCAAAGATCTACACCAAGCTCAACCTCTGGCATGTGTACCATCTGGTCCACATTGCCAAGGACAATGAGTGGAAGACTTCATTCTGGACTCACTATGGCTCATACAAGTGGCTAGTGATGCCATTTGAACTTACCAATGCTCTGGTGGCTTTTCAGTGGTTTGTCAATACTATCTTTGCTGACTTGCTAGATGTTTGTGTGATTATCTACCTTGATGACATTCTTATTTACTCCACGGACAAGGCCTCCCATAAGGAGCATGTCCAGGAGGTACTCTGTTGTCTTTGCAAACATGGACTTTACATCAAACCAGAAAAATGTGAGTTCCATACCAACTCCACCAAGTATCTCAGATACCAGCTCTCTCCCTCCAGACTTACCATGTCTTCAGAGAAAGTTAAGGCTATTCAAGATTGACCTGAGCCTCAGAAAGTCAAGGACATCCAGTCCTTTTTAGGATTTGCAAATTTCTATAGGCATTTCATCAACAACTATTCCAATATCATCATTCCTTTAACCTGACTCACACAGAAAGGTATTCCATGGCATCTCTCTGACAACTGTTGCTCCACCTTCCAGGCACTCAAGGACACCTTCACCTCTGC
Source organism: Xerocomus alliaceus (assembly GCA_038094415.1). Taxonomy (NCBI): domain Eukaryota; kingdom Fungi; phylum Basidiomycota; class Agaricomycetes; order Boletales; family Boletaceae; genus Xerocomus; species Xerocomus alliaceus. The sequence continues at coordinate 10,483 of JBBPUB010000341.1, forward strand.
TCCGATCCTCATCCATTGGATTCCGGATGCTCCAATCATAGTGGAGACTGATGCCTCTGATTATGCAATCACTGGTATTCTCTCTATCCATTGTATGGATGAAGAAATCCGGCCAGTTGCATACTACTCTCAGACACTCCACTTCCTGGAGTTAAACTATGACACCCATGACAAGGAGCTACTCACCATCCATGAAGCATTCTGGACTTGGCGACACTACCTCAAAGGGTCCAGTACTCTGATCAACATTGTCACTGATCATAAGAACCTGGAGTACTTTGCCACAACTAAACTCCTGACCCACTGGCAAGCCCAATGGTCAGAGTTCCTTTCACAATTTAACATAATCATTTGTTTCTGCCCTGGACGCCTCAGAGTGAAGCCCAATGCCCTCACTAGATGATGGGACGTCTATTCCAAAGAGGGGAATAAGGACTATGCTTGCATCAACCCTCACAACTTCCACCTGATTTTTATGCAGGAACAGCTTGCTGCATCCCTACAGGCTACCTACCTTGTAGCCCTGGTCCTCTGGGCCAGCACCCTTTTTGATATCAAGTCACTCCACAGCGATATTCTTTCTGCTCTCCCCTCCGATCCCATCACTGCCATCCACCTCTCTGACACTGACTCCAATCCCCACTGGTCTGTCAACTCTGACAGCTTTCTTTATCTGGATGATCATATATATGTTCTGGACACTGACAACCTCCAACTCTGAGTGCTCTGGTATAAGCATGACCATCCGCTATCTGAACACTTCAGACAAAACCACATCCTGGAGCTAATCTGTAGGGAATATACTTGGCCAGGCATCTGAACATTTGTCAAGGAATATGTATCCTCATGCACCACCTGTGCTAGAGCCAAGGTTCCAAGGCATAAGCCATACAGACTGCTAAAACAGCTCCCCATTCCTGAGAAGCCCTGGAACTCTGTATCCATGGACTTCATTGAACAACTCCCTGTGTCCTCCAGACACACCACTATCTTGGTCATCGTCGACCGCCTTTCCAAGCAATGTATTTTCATTCTGACCGACAACAAGATAACATCTCTGGAGCTCGCAAAGCTCTTCCTTCTCCATGTCTTTTCCAAGCATGGAGTACCCTCTCATATTATCTCCAATTGAGGCTTAGAGTTCGTCTTCCATTTCTTCCACTTGCTCAGTAAGGCCCTTGACATCTGACTCCACTTCACCTCCAGATACCATCTGGAAGGTGATGGTCAAACAGAGCATATGAACTAGACTTTGAAGCAGTACCTTCAGGTATACTGCAACTACCAACAAGACAACTGGTCCAAACTCCTGCCCCTAGTGGAGTTCGCATACAACAACACTCCAAATGTGACCACTGGAGTCTCCCTGTTCTTTGCCAACAAGGGTTACTACCCAAATATAACAATACATCCGGAGAGAGATCTCACCTCCACTCAAGCATAAGAATACTCTGTAGACCTTGATGCACTCCACAAATACCTCCGTGAAGAAATAGCTGCCATACAGAAGCAATACCAAGGTTCTGCAGATGCCAAACGAACTCCGGCACCAGACTTCAAAGTTGGTGATCAAGTTTTCATCAAGGCTAAGTACTTCTGATCAATGTGCCCCTTCAAGAAACTATCAGAAAAGAACCTAGGACCTTATATCATTATTGCCCAAGCAGGCACACACTCCTTTACACTCCTTTATACTCCGACTCCTGGATACCATGAAGTCCATACACCCAGTCTTCTACATATCACAAATAGAACCCTCCATTTCAAATACCATTCTGGATCGGATTTAACCTCTGCCACCTCCAGTTGAGATTGAAGGAGAATTGGAATACAAGATTGTGGAAATCCTAGACTCAAAGATCAATCATAGACAACAAAACTGCAAGTTACTGTACTTGATCTGCTGGTCTGGATATGAAGGTACTGATGACGAGACTTCCTGGCTATTAGTCACAGAACTCAGACATGCGTCTGAGCTCATCAATGACTTCCATCTGCAGTATCTGGACAAGCCCAGACCTCACTCCACTTAGTTGCTCCATTTCAGGCTCACTCCATGCAATGAGAACAAGTCCATTACAGTAATTACCCACTGCTTATTTACACCTCGGGTTTGTACTCACTACCCAACTCTTTGTCCTCAAACCCCTTCCTCTGTGCCTTCCATTTCTCTGCCTCCAATCCCTTCAACTCCACCACTGCCTCTTTCACCTCTTCCCTTTCTGCCTCCAACTCTGATGAGTCCAAGCCATAGACTTCCTCTGCCTTGAGCCATGCCAGCTCTTCAAGCACTTGGGTCTGGTGGACAAGACACTGTGTCTGTGTTGTGACCACCTCCTGGAGTCCAACTAACAACTCCAAGATCTTCTGGAGGGCCCTTGCCCACTCTGGAGTCAACCTGCTCAAGCCACTTGGCCCGGCCTTCACTCCACCCTCCATATGTGCCTTCTTCACTGGTCTTTCTATTACCTTGACCATGACCTGCTTCTTCTGCTTCTCCAGTCTCTCCACCCCAGATTGCTCACACTTGGCCTTTGCCTCATGGCACTCCATGCACAAAGTCAATTTTCTGGACCCAAGCTGGCACTTGAGCCCGCAGTCCTCACATCTCTGGCACACAGGGGGCCCACTCTGCACCTTCTCCTTCTCCTTGCCCTTACTCTGCTGTGCAGCCACCTCCACTGCCTGATTAATGGTCAGCCTCGGATTAAAATCTGATGAAGAAGTGCTTATTCTTTGTTTTGCAGCTTCCTCTGCCACCTTCCATTTCTCTGCTGCCTTTCGCTCCTCCACTGCCTTTTGTGCCTCTGCCACCTTTTGTGCCTCCTCTGCCTTTTGTGCCACCTCTATCTCTGCCCTCTTCCTCACTGCTTCCTCTTTGGCCTTCCTCCATGCATCCTTCTCCTTCTGCACCTTCACCCTCTGTCTCTACTCCACCGCCTTCGTGTTCCACAAGTCATCGTCATCATCCTCACACTCTGTAAGGCAGGTGTTGTCCCACTCCTGAATATTGATGATTTGTTCAGACATGGTAGTGATGGTTTGAAGATGAGGAGCAACCTGAGGCCTACTGGACTTATAAATTTGGAGAACAATGAAATTCAAATTCCACCACTCCATATTGTCCATCAGCTAAATGACCTTTAGAGGTTCAGGCCTAAGAGGGGGATACTGTCATATACTGGTCCAACTCTGGTACTCCGGTGTCATCTCCAACACATCTCCAGCACAATATCCATGATACCCTTTCACCTAGTTTCTCAAACATTCAATTTATAGATTCTTCTAGTTAGTTCTACTCTGGCTCCTTTAGTATCTGTTTTTCCAAACTCTGTCTTACTCATCTGATTACTTATCCTTATTCATACCTTATGAATCTTCTCTGTTTCATTACTAATCTGGTGCAACTCTGTAGTATAAATACTGTACTTCCAATCTGTACATTCTCCAGTTTGAATATCAATTTAGTCACCTCTAGACAACTCTGACCTTGAGCCTAGTGCTCATCTGACCTCCGACCTCAAGGATAGTGAGTACAAGGGCACAACACATAAGTCCTGCGCTGAAAGTCCTTGCCCACTCCATTTTGCTCTTCTCCTCCTTGCCCTCCCTCTGTCACTCTGTTCCAGACCTCATTGGACTTGTCTGGAGGAACCAGACTTAACACACATCATCTGAACTTATATGTTCAGCCACAAATTTAGACTCTGATCAATAATCAATGGAGTTATGCAGATCAATCAAACTCCACCACATATCTCCACACCAACTCCACACTCAAACTCTACACTCCACTTAGCCATATGGCCTTTAAGGATTTAGGCCAAAAAGGGGAATACTGTCATATTCTGAACTTCAACTCTGGTCAGCACAGCACAACTCCAGCATAATCTACTTAGGAAGACATTCCTTACCTTTGAACTTCATTATAGTTCTCCTTGTTTCTCTTATCTTACATCTCCTTCAGTATTAGTTCCATAGTCTCCATTCTCTATTACTTAGAGTTTATTGTGGAGCATAGCTCTAGTGACTGCTAACACTGGTCATAGCTCCAGACTTTGTTTTACCAGACTCCATCCTATGTGCTCTATTCTAGTGGCATTTCCCAGTAGTATACATGTATATATTCTATACAATTCTACTGTACTCTTTTCAATACAAATATTGACTAAGTTTCCTTCACTTTCTTGAGTCTTCTTCCTCTGTTCTGTGCTCTTACCTCTGTCTCAACAAGAATTGGACTAGAGCAAGAGCATAACACATATATCCTGCACTAAGTCCTGTTACTACCTCTGTTTGGACTTTGGTCCACCTCTGTACTAATCTTTGAACCTCCACCCCACTAGCTTAGACTTATCTAGAGTAACCTTCCAGAGGGACTGGACTTGACAGGATCTCTATGTTATTCATATAGATTTTTAGCCAACCCTCTACCAATAGATTGCTAAATATATGGTTTATAAAGGCCTGGAATATAGGGGGTGTGTTTCAGAACCCAAAGAACATAACCATAGGTTCATAGAGGCTGAGTGGTGTAATGAATACTGCTTTTCACTGGTCCTCTCTGATTTAAATGTTGTTATAGCCCCACTGTATGTCAAGTTTGGTAAAAAAGGGTGGACTCTTTCATGTTGTCAATAAGGTTAGAGATGAGGGGTAATGGATAGGCATTGTGGACAGTATGGAAGTTGAGATACCAGTAGTCTTGGCATAAACAGAGGGTTCTGTCTTTCTTTGGAACAAAGAAAAATGGTGAGGTTTGAGGAAACTTGAAAGGGAGAATATGACCAGATTTAAGGTTTTTGTTTATGAAATCCTAGCATGCTTTCTTCTTCAGATTCAAAGGATATACTTTGGTAATTTTAGAAAGAAATGAGGGCTTGAGTTTAATGATGTGGTGTCAAGTCCAGTTCCTCTGAACAAGTTCAATAAGGTCTGGAATAGAGTGATAGAGGGAGGGTGAAGAGAAGAAGGATGAAACAGGGTAGGCAAGGACTTTCAGCACAGAACTTATGTGTCATGCCCTTATACTCACTATCCTTGGAGTTGGGGGTCAAATGAGCACTAGGCTTGAAGTTGGAGTTGTCTAAAGAAGACTAAGTTGATATTCAAACTGGAGAATGTATAGATCAGAAGTACAGTATTTATACTATGGAGTTGCATTGGATTAGTAATGGAATGAAGGAGATTCATAAGATATGAATAAGGATAAGTAATTGAATGAGTAAGACAAAGTCAGGAAAATAGATACTGGAGAAGTCTAGGAGTAGAACTAACTAAAAGAATCTACAAATTGAATGTTTAAGAAACAAGGTGAAAGGGTATTATGGAGATTGTGCTGAAGATGTAGCAAAGATGTCACCAGAGTATCAAAGTTGAATCAGTATGTGATAGTATTCCCCACTTAGGCCTAAATCCCTAAAGGCCATTTAGCTAATGTACAATACAGAGTAGTGGAATTTGAATTTCATTGCAAATTTATAAGTCTGGCAGGCCCTAGGTTGCTTCTTATCTTTAAACCATCACTACCATGTCTGACCAATTCATTAATATTAAGGAGTGGAACAATGCCTGCCTTGTGGAGTATGAGGATGATAATGATGTATTATGGAATGTGAAGGTGGCAGAGTGGAGGCAGAGGGTAAAGGTGCAGAAGAAGAAGAAGGTGCAGAAGAAGGCCAAGGAGAAAGCAAGGAAGAGGGCAGAGGTAGAGATGGCCAGAAGGGCAAAGAAGGCACAGAAGGTGGTAGAGGAGTGGAAAGCAGTGGAGGAGTGGAAGGCAGCAAAAGAAGTCACAAAAAAAGAGTAGGCCTTTTTTCATCAGTGTCTTGTTCAACACTAACCAATGACCAGGCAGTAAAGGTGGCTGCACAGCAGAGTAAGGGCAAGGAGAAGGAGATAGTGCTGAGTGGACCCTCTATGTGCTAGAGATGTGAGGACTGTGGGCTTGAGTGCCAGCTTAGGTCTAAAAAATCAACCCCATGCATGGAGTGCTACAAGGCCAAGGCCAAGTGTGAGCAATCCAGGGTAGAGAGACTGGAGAAGCAAAAGAAGTAGGCCATAGTGGAAAGGCCAGCAAAGAAGGCAAGAATGGAGGGTGGAGCAGGGGCTAGGCCAAGCAGCTTAAGCAGGTTGACTCTGGAGTGGGTGAGGGCCCTCCAGAAGATTTTGGAGTTGCTAGTCAGACTCTGGGAGGCAGTTACAACACAAATATGGTGTCTTGTCCACTAGATCCAAGTGCTCAAAGAGCTAGCAAGGCTCAAGATAGAGGAGGTGTACAGCTTAGACTCAGAGTCAGAGTTAGAGGCAGGAAGAAAAGAGATAAGAGAGGCAGTGAAGGAGTTGAAGGAGTTGGAGGTAGAGAAGTGGAAAGTATGGAGGAAGGAATTCAAGGATGAAGAGTCAGGTAGCAAGTATGAACCTGAGGTATAGATAGATAGCTGGTAACTACTAGAATGGACTTGGTTTTGTCACACAGAGTGAGTTTGAAATGGAGTGACTAAGCAAAGTGAGGTCTGGGCTTGTTTAGATACCAGAGATGGAAGTTATCAACAAGCTCAGAGGCATGTCCAAGCTCCATAGCTAACAGTCAAGAAGTCTCATCATTGGTTCCTTCATAGCTAGACCAATGGACTAAG
>JBBPUB010000342.1:0-17099 GCA_038094415.1 Xerocomus alliaceus
GTTTCCGACAGTTGACGTAGTCATCGATGCCAATGATCAATGCGAACATGTTTTGTTTGGACTTGTTAAAACGATCGATTATGGAGTCCATGTTGGCGGAGGATGATGCACAAGGTTCAAAAGACACCGGAAGTAGAGTGGCCAGCCGTCCAATCTCACTGTGTACCTGGATCAGTGGCGCGGGAATCACTCATATGAGTGGGCTCAGTGTCTAGAGGAGTTTTGGTCAGTAAATTGTTGTATCACATCTGGAAAAAAAAAGTTTGGCTGTAGAAGCTTATGTTTCCATGTAGCCATTATAGTACTGTGTAGTTATTTTCACTGCTTGCCTTACTACAGTGTACTACATTTGTAGATTCCCTTATACAGTTGCTATGTCAAGACTGGGCAGATTGATCATGTGCAGGGGTCACAAGCTGGGAGGTGAGCTGAGAAGCCCCAAAGGGGTTGCTGTCCGGAAGCCATCAAAACCACCCTATTGAAGTAGCAAGGCTACCTCGATGCACACAGGAAGAAGAGATATTAAAACCAAGTAGGAAACTTACTTGGTTGGTTTGAGAATTGAGGTGGCAATCAAGAGAGGATGTGAAGAGATAGATATTCTGGAGTATAACTCAACAGAAGAGATATGTATGTATGAGTACTGGGCTGCTGAGCATGGCTCATAGTCTAGCCCTTATATACTGTAAGAGATATGTTTGTATGTATGTACAGTAAGGATAAACTGGTAAGTACCAGGGAATGACATGGAATGTCATGGAATAAATGTCATGGTATCAGTATAGCTATCCAATAGCAATAAGAACTCTTATCTATGATGTCATAACAATAGATAGTGGAAATAGACCATGTTCTGGAACAGATCACATGAAAGTCATGTGACACAGTCTAGAAGGATTATAATCAGGATAAGAATTATCTAATAAGAAATTGTAAATCCCAACACTCCTCCTCACTGAGAATGTTATGAAGAATGAGAAATCATATAAATGCCTTTTCGTTCACTCTTAAATTTATCTCTGCTAAGGTTCTTGATGAACATATCAGCAAGTTGAGAGTTAGTGGAAACATAGAATAATTCCACTTCCTTGAACTCAACAACTGCTTCTCTAATGTAATGTTCATCTCACCTGACATGTTTGTTATGTCCTTCTTGAGCAGGATTTGAGGCTAAGAATATGGCACCTTGATTATCAACATAGATAGGAATAGGAGGGAGGTTAAATCTGAGTTCTTTATAGAAATTTCAGATCCACTGTAATTGTTTAGCACACTTCTTTATTCCACAATATTCTACTTCAGTGGAGGAAAGTTAAACTCTCTTCTGTCTTCAAGATATCCAAGAAATAATTCCATTTGCAAGGAATATCACATATCCAGTGGTAGACCTAGAAGTCTCCACATTGCCTCCCCAATCAGTGTTATAATATGCAACAAGACCATTGTTAGGTCCTGTTCCCACATACTGAAGGCAAAGGTCCTTTGTTATACAAAGGTAGCGCACAATATGTAACACTCTCTGCAAATGTTCTTTAGTGGGATTTGCAGAAAATTGAGACATCTTGATTATGGTGTATGCAATGTCTGGATGAGTTCCAAGCATAATGTAAAGTAGAGATCTGATAATGGATTGATATCGAGTTTGAAGTGAATCATTTGCTTGATTTGCATTCGGTTTTGGATTATAGCCTGTAGAAAGGGGAGTAGAAACATTCTTGCAGTTCTGCATAGAAAACCTTTCAATCACTTTTTCAGCATATACACACTGATCCAAAGTAAGGGTTCATTTCTTGTGATCTTGTTTGATCCTTATTCCTAGGTATTTCTTGGCTTCTCCCAAGTTGCTAGATTCCCACTTCTTCATAAACTGTCCTTTATGAGAAAGAAGGAGTTTCTTGTCACTACCAACAAAAAGTGCATCATCAATGTAGATAAGAATGATCAAAACAACTGATTCTATAAGTTTGACATAAGTTTCTGGATCTGAATAGAGGTGTTGAAAGCCCATGTCCAGGAGTGACTTGTAAAGCTGCTTGTTCCATTGTAGAGCAGCTTGCTTAAGCCCATAGATCAATCTTTGTAATTGACAGACCTTGGCTTCCTGTCCTTTCACTATGAATCCTTCTGGTTGTGTGAGATATATCTCTTCATCCAGTTCTTCAAACAAAAAAGCTGTTTTAATGTCTAGTGCCTCAATATCCCAATCATGGATGGTAGCTAGGAAAAGTACAAGATGAACAGTTTCAAACCTTGCAACTGGAGAAAAGGTTTCTTCATAGTCTATTCCAAAAACTTAAATGAAGCCTTTGGCCATAAAATGAGCCTTCTGGCAACCATCACTCTTTTGAACAAACATCCATCTCCCTTTAATAGGCTGACATCCCTTAGGTAGGTCCACTAGATCCTAGACATGTCATTCCTTTATCAACTTCATTTCTTCCTCCATAGCAGCAAACCAGGGTTTCTATTCTTCTTTATTTAATTTGAGAACATCCCTATATTGTTTAGGTAGAGATCCTATCACTGCATATGATAAGTGGGTGCATATCCACTTGTTGCTATACATCTGTTCTAGATCTTCTTCTTCATTGGTAGGTGCAGCTTGATCAATCATCATAGAAGATAACTTCTTCTGAATTGTATTCAGTCCTTGATCAATGTCATGTTCTATATCAACAGGTCTTCTGTTGCCATAAGCATTGTCTGGAATAATCTGAGACACAGGTATCCTGTTAGAATGTCTCTGAGTAACCAGAGGTCTAATATTTGTTCTATCATACATTGAAGGTTGATGCTGATGTGGAAGAGTTTTAAATTCTGGTAAAGATTTAGAGGAAGACTGTCAAGGAGGTAACCAGACTCGAGGTCTGATAGGAGTTTCTTTTTGATTAAAAGGGTTAGACAAGAGTTGATGTCTCTCTTGAATTTCTTCAGAGGAAAAATATCTCTTGTGCTGATGACAATCTGTTAAGGAACTGCAGTGTCCAGAATTAGGTTGAAACCTTTTCTATGGCTGTCTCATTGGTGAAAAGGGTTTCTGTTCTAGATGAGAATAACTAGGAGGTGGTGGTGTAGAAGGATCTGATGGAGGATTCCATGGTTGCAGAAAATGAGGAGAATCTGGAGGATTATAATATTGAGGATCCATCCTAGGTAATGGTATAGGTATAAGATATTCTCTAGAGGGTTCCAGATTTCTCTGAGAAAACCTGTTAGAAGGGTTGTCAATTGCTTCTAAGTTTTCCTGAGCTTCTTTGGCTTCAGATGAAATAGAGACTGGTCTGTCTTCTTGATTTTTGAGACAATATGGAAATACTTCTTTGTCAAAAACTGCTATAGAGGAAACCACTACTCTTCTCTTTTTGAATGACCAAAATTGATATCCTTTAGTATTTGGTTCATATTCAATAAAGATCATTTCTTCTGATTTGGAAGATAATTTGTTCTGTTGCTAATCTAAGGGAATGAAAACAAAAGCACAACATCCAAAAACTCTAAAATAAGATACATTAGGTTTATTACCTTTAAACACCTCAATAGGTGTCTTCCATTTGTGATGTCTCATAGGTTGTTTATTGTAAAGATATACAGCAGTTTCAGCAGCATCTTGCCAAAAGGATTTCAGAAGACAAGCATGGTGCCAAATTGCTTTAGCTTTCTTGAGGGAAGTATGGTTAAACTGTTCTGCATGGCCATTCTGCTGTGGAGTATGAGGAATGGAAGTCTGATGTGTGATGCCATGTTCAGCAAAGAAATCATGCATTGAAGATTCAATAAATTCCTTTCCATGATCCAAATGTACAGAAGAGAGAGTAAGGCCAGTAGCAGACTCTGCCCAAGAAACCATGTTGTGGAAATGCTGAGAAACTGCCAACTTCTCATGGACATATGCCAGTAAGGCATATCCAGAGTGATTGTCAATAAATGTAAGGATATATCATGTACGAGAGTGAGATTCAACCAGTAAAGGTCCAACAAGGTCAGTATGAACCAAACCAAGTGGGCAAATAGCATGCTTTGAAGAGTCAGAAAAGGATCACTGATGTTGTTTTCTCTATAAACAACCAGAGCAAGGAGCAATAGTATTCTTCAGAAGAGATGGAATGCCTTTGGTTTGAGTTAAGGCATAATGAAGAGCATTATGTGAAGGGTGTCCAAAACGGTTATGCCAAAGCTGACAAGATGAAGTCACATATGACAAGGACCTGATGGCAGAATTTGCAGTTGGAATGATCATTGTGGACTGAATCTAATGCAAGTTATTCACTGGAGACAAGGCAGATGCCTGTATCACCAAACAACCTTGTCTGTCTCAAATAGAGGATTAATTTTGTATGTATACCCTTGAGACATGAGGGTAGGGACTAATAGCAGTCTATGCCCTGCATGAGGAGCAAACCATACATTTGAAAGAGTAAATGTTGGTAATTCTGGATTTTGTTGTTATAAGACGACAGTTCCTGGTCCAATCATCTCAACATGAGATCTGTTAGCAACCACTGCTTGATGGATATTGGAATCCAAGTTGACAAAGTCATCTACAAAGGGTGTCAAATAATCAGTACATCCACTATCAATCATCCAATGATCTTTGACAAATGCTGAGTCTTGATCTTCTTCAATGGCACACACCAGGACATAATTAGAAAGATAATCAATTTGATCATCATACTAGAAACATGAGGGGTAACCACATTGTGGTATATGAGGGTCTACTGTTTGAACCACAATTGGTTCATCAAAGACATCAGAAGCTGCCAGAGCATGCTTCCTGATCTTGTCCTCAAGGTTTTCTATCTACAAATGTCCCATATCTGATAAAAGTCCTTCCAGTGATATAGTCTCCTTTCCTTTCCCCTTGTTCTTCAACTTCTTGTAATCAGATCTTGATCCCTCTTGTTCAATAGGAGACAGTGCCCTAGTCTTAGAGGGAGAAACAGCAAGAGCAGATCTGAAAGGGCTGTGGATTATCTAAACACATCCCATCATCTTCTTCATTCTTATCCCCCCATCCAGCATGTACTTTATCAGACACAAAGTCCTTGAAGTCTTCTTCATCCATCTCATAATCCAGGTGATTTGAGTATACTTCACAAGGATCTATATCAGGTATGTCTGTGGTATTAGAAATAATCTGATGATCTCCAATAAAGGTGTATGCAGCACCTTTCACTTCATGGGCCTGAGCTTGTCCTTTACCTTTGTGATACCTATTGTACCTATGTTGCTTCTTCTGGCTATTACTAGGTGGTGGATTAGGTTGCTGGTTGGGTATATTTACCCTAGGCTGCAATGGATGCTGAGGAGCTCCTCCTCAATGAGGTTGAGATTCCTAATGCAAAGGGTGGTTCCTCTGAGGGTTCCAACTGCTCTTAGGTGGTCCCTTGCATATAATAGCAGTTCTGTTTACCTGTGAAGGTCCAGCCTATTGGTTAGACTGTACCTGCAAAATTCTAGAAGCTAAAGGTCTTCGGGTAGAATACAAGTCGACTTCCACTAGTATTTTTTTGGTTATAAGGTCTAACATGAAATTTGTGGTTTCAATGGTGAATACTACAGTGGAGGCAAGATTGAAGTAATCATCTGGGAGACAGGAGAGAAGAAACATTGCTTGAAATGATGGTGGAAGATTAAGGCCAGCCTGAGTGAGCTGTTCAAAGGATGTTGTAATCCTGTTAATGTCTTTGCTGGCATTTTGAGGTCTTATTGTAAGCCTAGAAATCTAATGGAAAATATGAAACTGGCCAGCTAGACCTATGGTTTCAAAGAGAACTTCAATGTGGTCCCAAAGCCACTTAGCCATTGAGACAGGATTAGCTGGATCATCGTATGTCCAGTCTATATTCTGAAGCATGGAATCTTGGATTAGATTAGATATGAAGCTGTTAACTCAGTGATCCAAGAGTTTTCATTTCTCCTGGTCTGGAACAGTAGTCATTATGGCATAGGTAATGTTGCCATTGATGATTTCCCAGACAGAGAATGATTCTAGAACTCCTCACATGCAAATAGATCAGATAGGATAATTGGTCTGTTCTTCAAGAACCGTGATTTGATAAAGGGTCTGATTGTCAATTTTAAGTTTGGTAGAAGTGGGAAGTGAAGCAGCCATTGTATCTGTTTAAGATAGGAGATCTGAAAAGACATTGTCAGCAATGAAGTTGCAATATATCATATGAATAATAGATGAATCAACAAGAGAAGAATCTGGAGTAGAAGTTCTAGAAATGCCATTTGAATCAGTAGGTGTAATTGATTTTAAGGGAGACTGGAAACCCCTGCATTGTAGCCAAAGAAAATGTCTATGTTCTTTTTTGGAATATCCTTAAATGTGGTTAAACCAAAAGGTTTTTCACTTCTCCTTCGAAGATTATGTCTCCTCAGTTGGCATTGAAAAGTACCAATCTAGGAGGGGATTGTGATGGTTGCTTAGAAATCAATCCCATTGCAACTCCTCAAAATAATAAGGATTATCAATGACAATGTTACTGATATAGCCATGTTCCACACAAATTTCCGGTTCACTACAAGAGTGATAAGGAGTAAAAATACAATTCAAAGGATACCTAGTATTTAGTTTCAAAAAATTGATATAAACAGGGTCCAAGTCTCTATTGTATATAAAGTCAATGCATCCATATAGAGGCCATGTAGACAGTACAGGGGAAGAGTAAAGGTACTTAGCACTGGCATTGAAGCCTTTTATGCACTTCTCCTTCTCAAGCAACCGCTCAAGGTACTCTTTCTTATCTAATTCTTTCTCCAAGAGCTTTATATACTGCTGCAGTGATGTCAGGGCCATTGGCTTCTACTTGATGAATCAAACATTGCAGTCATTGTCATTGATGGTAGCTGGGCTCGCGATGAAAGTCATGCTGATAATGCCTATCAAAGGCAGTGTTTCAGATATCTTGGAAAGGAACTTTGTCTGGACCATATATGAGAGGGTTCCAGCTGTCTTCTTTGTGCTGTATATAATGGTAGGGGACTAAGGGATTGTTCCTGTTAGTATTAAGGGAGTCAATGAGTCAAATATTTTCTAGATTAAGGGAAAATTGTTCTCAACACAACACTTTTCAACCCATAAAATGAACCCTTGTCCTCAGTAGCAGCCCATTCCTTTTATAACTCCAGGATGGAGCCCATTCTGCACCTGAGTAAGTGAAGAAAAGAGTTTCTCCTTGGAACATAAATGAGTTTACCTGATAACAAGTCTCTGTCCATGTTTTAACTGGTTAAATGATGAAAGGGTTGACTAGGCGGTGAGTTCGAGTGAGTTGATTGGAGAAAAGGATGGGTGAGGTACCAGTTTGGATTAGGGTATTGAACTCCCTTTCTACTATGTCTCCATGCATATTAAGCACAGTCTGAACCTGGAGTCATCTTCAAGCTTATGAGGCTCCTCAACCTCTAAGCAGCCTTGGTAGACAGCTTGGTGGTAAGCTTGGTGCCTCATGTCCCAAGGGATTTGCCCATTCCAGATGCCCCATGGATCCGCTTGGTTGATGTCCTGAAGTGGTACCTCTATGACCTCATGATCCCAGTTGTTGAGAAAGGCAGCCCATTGAAAATTGTCTTCCAACTGCAGAGGTGCTCAGGGATGTGCTAATGTGATCTGGTTGAATTGATGGTGATTAAGACGGTAATGGAGGTGCTGATGCATTGATATTGTATGGAGGTGGTGGCGAATAGATTGAAGTGATAGAAGGAGGTATTGATGGAGTATTTGAATGTACAGGTGATGATGATGGTGTAGACAGTGTGGATGGTGTGACTGGAATGTTGATTGGTGTTCATCGCTTAGAATTAATGGGAGGGAAGAAGATTGGTTGAACTGTTCTTCTTTGTCTGTCTTCTATAAGGACAGGTATAGACTCTACTTGAATCCTGGCAAAATTTTGTTCCATTAAATTTATAATATCTGGGTCTATCATGGGAGAACTATCAGAGGAAGAGGAAACCAGATCAATCCTGGAAGTGGATGATGGTTCTGGAACATGAAGTGTTTCGTAAGTTCCAGGTCCCCATTCTGAAATATTCCTGAAAATGATAAAGTTCTGTTGCCTGTAATATTCAATTTCTCCTGGAGAAGTCCATAAAACCAGAGAGTGCTGGTTGTTACAGATCTGTTCTTGTTCCATTGGTCTGCCACATAAGAGGCATGGTAGTTCAAAGTTCACCAATAAAAATGGTTCTGGTATATCTAGAAATCTAGGGAAACAAAAAGATGGTTCTGAATCAGGGGTGACAGATTGGTGTTCCAATCTTATGGTCATATGTCACAAATCAGTGGCATTGGTGGCACTCATTACAAGTGTTCATATGTGCCCATTTTTCTGAAGGAAAAAGATTACATATCCAAAGACTATTCTAAAAAAAGCATATCTCTGAAACATGTTTTCAGAATTTCCCAACATGGCTCCCATAGCAGATGCTACAAGTTGTGAGACTATGATAAGTCCTGCAAGCCACCAATTCTTGCATGTGACGGTAGAAGACATTGTAAATTCAAATGACATTCTTCTATGTCAAGGTGGGGCTCATAACCTATTGAAGTAGCAAGGCTACCTTAATGCACATAGGGAGAAGAGGTTTTTAAACCAAGTAGGAAACTTACTTGGTTGGTCTGAGAATTGGAGTGGCAATCAAGAGAGGATAAGAGGGATAGATATTTCTGAAGTGAAACTCAACAGAAGATATATGAGTGTATGAGTACTGGGCTGCTGAGCATAGCTCATAGTCTAGCCCTTATATACTGTAAGGAATATGTTTGTATGTATGTACAATAAGGATAAAACTGGTAAATACCAGAGAATGACATGGAATGTCATGGAATAAATGTCACAGTATCAGTATAGCTATCCAATAGCATTAAAAACTCTTATCTATGATGTCATAACAATAGATAGTGGAAATAGACCATGTTCTGGAACAGATCACATGAAAGTCATGTGATATGGTCTAGAAGGATTACGATCAGAATAAGAATTATCTAATAAGAAATCGTAAATCCCAACAGTTCCCATGCCACTTCCCTCATCTCACATAAAACTTCATCAGTGTCCTATAGGCTATGCAACTCTTTGTAAACTCTATAAACCACTTTCGTGTGGAATCCATGGTTTTTATCCATTTGCTTCAGCATGGTGCACAGTCCAATACATGAGGTGATGGCAAGGTTGGCACAATGTACTGGCCCCACATTCTCTTCAATCTCACTGCTAGGGAAGTAAGGTACATCAAATGTAACATTACATTGATGACTGAACTCACTCTGGCATATGGTTGACACTCTTGGTGAGTGGTTTGGCTAGTTTGCATAAGATTGAATGCGACTGCTCATAACCAACTTCAAATCTTGGTGGTGGTAAGTCTTCCTTGGCAGTAAGGTCAATCATATCACCACTAGAATTACACTTCATGGTGATGTGATTCAGTGATTGTGTTTTCATAGCATCTATCAAAGGCCACAATATGGTCAGCTCACTCTTGACGCAGCCTTGAGGAGTTTTGGTCATTAATGAATATGGTATATGAGACTCTTGACCCTGTTTAAAAAGTGAGATCTCAAGTAGCTCATGATGTGTGCATTAGTTTTTGACATACCAGTACAAGAAGCTTGTGAGAGTCTAGTATCATGCAGGATGGAAATAACTCAAAGGTGTGGTATACCACTGTGAAAGATTGAGGGTAGAACATTTGGCATAGGCTATATAATACTAGAAATACTCAGGCTTAGGAGTAGGACTATGGGATCAATCCCTGAACCTCATTTGTGTTTTCTGCCCTGTCTATATGTCAGTATTCAAATCAAGAGTGGTCATTGCTTCCCTTTGAAGCTCATTGCTCATTGCAATTGCAGACCATAATACATTCCAGACCAAGTGGGACAACTTAGTGAGCAGCACAATATCCAGCTTTGTGAGTGGAGGTGTGAATGCTGATAACCTAAAGGTGAAATGGCAAGTGGACACATGAAGGAACCTTCCTGAGTCCAGGAAGAGTCCTTGTTCACAGTGTCAGCTTGAGTGGGAGGTGCAGGTTATTGAATATGTCAACTTCATCTGGGACAAGACACAGCCATGATGAAAGGGTAATGTAGCTGTTCAACTGAGCTAGGACATTCCTTTACTTGGCCCACAATTTGTCCCACCAACCTATCTGCACCTTTAGAAGCAGACAGAAATGCTAAATGTCAGCTTAGATGTGCAGTATCTGAAGCTGATCAATGTCATCCACCTATTCTACTATCCAGGACTTGCCTACTGTCCACAGTGTCAATCTTGTATTGATGTCACTTGGGAGGGATGGACTGGTATTGGGGCTTGTGAACTTTATGGCATTTTTTAAGACAAGATAGCACTAGGTTTGCAGCTGTAATACAACATGTGCAAGAGGAATTCAAAAAACTCTAAGATGCTGGATGAACCAGACATACCTCTGAATGCATCACAAGTTGATATGAATGGTCTCCAATTGTCAATCTATTGCTGCACAACAACAAGCTACATATATTGGAGAGAGTGGAAACATTGGAGAATTCCATGTGAGTAGATGTGATGTACATATGTCTTGAGGTTCTTTTATCACTAAATTCAAGCCACTAACACCTCAAGTCACTAACCTCATGTTTGCACCTTATGTCTGCCAGGGGGCATATCCATTTTTCTTCACCACTGCAGGTTGATGCAGAAGCTGTTCAACCTTGTTGTTAAACTTTGACCTTCCACTATGTCTGGTGGGCTAGCTATGCAAATTTAGTGTAAGTTGTTCTTATGTCATGGATCTGATCTTGGCTAGTTGATTTAATATGTTGGATAAAGCTCCATCTACTAGAGTACCACCGGTGCATGCTCAAGTACTTGAATCGAGTTGAAGAGATGTCTATGGGATCCAAGACCATCACCTCATTCTTTGGCACTAATCATAGCAGCCTTCAAGCATTCTCTGCACTTAATGATTCACTTAGATACTGTTGAACATATAGGAGCAGTGGTGCATAGTGCACAGCTGCATGGGCAGTATAAGAGGGCTCTCAGGTAAGAACCTATCTGGCAGAGGACTTGAGTGAACTGGACATAGTGGATATAAGTCAAAGAAGTCTTATTGTTTATCCCATGCATGTGGTAGCTTATATACAGAAGTAGTTACTAAATATGGTAACTATTCTACATGTACTGGTAACAGCACATATGGATATAGTGTGAGTCCATTCAACACTCCTCCTTGTGTACATTTTCTATTTAGGCAGTTAAGCATAGAGGGCATTTACCAGAAGTGGTAATTGTATATTAGTAGAACTCAAGGCTGAGTTGTGCTCTGAACTTCTCATATTTGATATGTCCTAAGTTCTTGGTGAGCATATTGGCTGGGTTTCATTTCCATCAATGTAGAAGAGTTCTACATCCTTGTGGTCTTGGACTGATTCACAAATCAAGTGATATTGAATGGGTATATGTTTCTTTGCTTTTGTAGTGACTGGATTTTGTGCTAAAAAGATAGTGCCTTGGTTGTCACTACAAATTAGTGTTTGTTTGAGCTTATATCCCAGTTCTTCAAATAGTTGGTGAATGCCTACAACTTGGGAGCAGCAATCTGACATAGAAATATATTCTGCTTCAGTGAATGACTTCACTATTACCTTTTGTGGATGTGAGTTCCAAATGAAGACAGTATTTGCTAGTTTCAGGAAATATCCTGTCTGTGAGTGGGACATTTCAATATCAGCTCCCCAATCAGAGTCTGTACATGCAATAAGTCCTGCACCACTCTTTCCATCATAGATGAGGGCATAGTTGCTGGTACTTAGTAGATATCTATAGATGTACAGTGCCTTATTTAAGTGGTCTTGTGAGGGATTTGCTGATTGTCATGCTAGCTGGGTAACTGCATAGGCAATGTCTGGTCTAGTCTCTAACATGAGATATAATAGGGATTCAATGATGGTTTGAAAACACATCTGTAGTTCATAGTCTATTGATCTGGTATTTTTCTCTGGTTAATATCTCTGTGGTAGGGGAGTTCTGGTGGGCTTGGTGTTTATCATACCGCACTGCTCAATAACTTTCTTTAAATAATTGCACTGGTCTAAATAGATCTGGTGGTTTTTATGATCTTGGTGTATTCTCATTTTAAGGAATTCTTGAGTTTTGCCTAGATTGTAGCATTTCCAATGTTGCATGAATGTAGCTTTAAGGTTGTTGACAAGTGCTTTACTGGGACCACAGAATAGGGCATCATCTACATATATTATAACATAGACCTTTCCTTTCTTGTAGATATATATTCCAGCATGTGATTGTAGTTGCTGGAACCCAAGCTCTTCCATGGATGCCTTTAGAGTGTGCCACCAGGCTAAGCCTGCTTGTTTAAGTCCATAGAGTGCACATTTAAGTCTTAGGACTTTTCCTTGGGAGTTGGTTGAAATAAATCCTTCTGGAAATTCCATGTATATCTTCTTCTTGAGTGGACCATATAGGTAGGCATTTCACACATTGAGTCTGGTGATGTACCAATTTTCAAGAGCAGCAAGAGCAAGAAGCATGCACACTAACTTATATCATATAATAGGGGAGAAGATCTCTTCATAATCGATTCCTTCAATTTGAGAGAAGCCTTTCACTACCAATCTGGCACATTTTTGGCTGTTTGGTTTGACATCAAATATCCAGTGGTTCTTAATAACCTTTTGGTGCTTGGGTTTGTCAGTGACCTCAAACACTTTGCACTTTTTGAGCATATCAAGCTCAGTTATGCATGCATTGCATCAAAGAGTTTGTTTTTCAGATGGTAATTGCAAAATGTCTTTATAAGTCCATTCATGGTGGGATTTTGACAAAGTGTCTTGATTGGATAGGGATACTGTGTGATTGCAAAGGTAGGAGACTAATGTAGCTCCTCCTTCCTGGGTCAGTCTTTTGATTTCAGCTTCTGAGTTCTCAGAAGAGGGGGTGGGCAAATGAGGGAGACTACCAGGAATATTGAGTTCTGGCACTTTGGATGATTCCCCTATGAGATCCTTCCAGTGTGACTGTCTTTTGATATTGCACACTTGTTTCATAGGGTGTTCCTGCTCACTGTAAATATTACCTGGCCATATAGGCACTTTTTGCTCTTGTTGTGGACACTTGGGTGGTAGAGTGGGGGGCACATCAAGATGTGGTACTCTCCTGGGAGGTGTCACTGGGTGTGGTGGTGCTTATTGCACTGGTTCTGATTTCTCATCTTTAGTGTCTGTCAGCTTAGAGAGAGATGAGGGATGAGAGAAAGGAAGTGGAGTGGTGGAGGCATTGTGCTTGTTGCTTGAGGTGGGTTGTTTGGGTGAGTGTTCCCATTGCCAGGCCCTGCAGTGCTTCCTGGAAGAGTTAAGGAGATGATCATCATCTTCCATGTCTTCCATATCAAAAGTATAATTACTATTGCTCAAATCATGGATCTGTCAAGATGGATGTGATACTGGGTGATGTGCCTGCATGTGTGGACACTTAGGGAATAAATTTTCATTATAGATGACATGAGCAGCCATGATAATGGTATTATTTGGTGTTGTGAATATGGAGTTGGTGTCATTAGTATGTGCTACCCCTAAATATATCATGAGTTGTGATTTGGCAGCCAATTTGCCATCCCTTTTGGCTGTAGGAAGGTGGATATAGGCACCACAACCGAATACCCATAGGTGGTTGATGGAAGGTTGCTTGTCTGTAATGACCTCTAGGGGTGATCTCCATTGGAGTCTGCAGTCTAGGGTCCTATTGTAGACATGTACAGCATGATCAACTGTGAATTCCCAATAGGAGGTGGATAGACAAGTGTGTAATTGCATTGCCTGTGCCTTATCCATCAATGTCCTGATGTGTTGTTTGGCTCATCCATTTTGTTGAGGAGTGTGGGGTGCACTCTGATAGATGTGAATACCTTCATTGCATAGCATTTCATCAAATGCTTTTGATTTGTATTCTCCTCCTGCATTGGACATCCATTCAACGATTTTTAAATCCCATTGTGTCTGAATATATTTTATGAATTGTTTTGTGGCAGCAAGTGATTCATTTTTATTTCTCATTGCTCTTATCCATGACATTGAGGTGTAATCATCATAAAAGATGATGATATACTGATTCCTATAATAGGATTCTGTCTCAAAAGACTTAAGATTGAAGTGAATTAATTCAAAGGGTTTGGTAGTGTCAAGTCTGACGATGTCCGGAATGGAGTTACAATAGGAGGGTGAGAAAAGGATGGGTGAAATTGTCAAGTCTGGGTCCTCCAGACTAGTCCAACAATGTCTAGAACAGAGTTGCAATGGGAGGGTGAGGAAAGGATGGGTGGAATGGAGGGGGCAAGGACATTTGGCACAGAACTTATGTGTTGCGCCCTTGTACTCGTTATCCTTGGAGTCAGAGGTCAGATGAGCACAGAGCTTGAGGTCAGAAGTGTGAGAAGGAGACTAATTTGATATTCAAACTGAAGTATGTACAAGTTGGAGTACCATATTTATACTATGGAGTCCAGATGGATTAGTAACAGAATGTGACAGATTGTCAAAGATGAAACAGAATGAGTAATGATATATCAAAGTTGGAGACAGGTTGGGGACATGCCCAAGACAGGTTGGAGACAAGTCAGAGACAGATGTCTGAGACAGGTCCAGAATAGGTTGAAGACAGATGTTGGGCTGTCATACTAAGTGAGACACCTGCTCGGAGGAACTAAGAATGAGAATAACTGAAGGAGATCATATGAATTGGAAATACGAGAGACGAGATAAGAGATATCTAGGAGATTGTACCAGAGATCATACTGGAGATCATGCTGGAGAGTACCGGAGTACCGGAGTTGAAGCGGTATGTGATAGAAATGGAGGGGGTGAGAATATTTGACACAGGACTTATATGTTGCACCCTTGTACTCATTATCCTTGGAGTCAGAGGTCAGATGAGCATAGAGCTCAAGGTCAAAAGCATAGGGAGGAGACTAATTTGATATTCAAACTGAAGTATGTACAAGTTGGAGTACCATATTTATACTATGGAGTCCAGATGGATTAGTAACAGAATGTGACAGGTTGTCAAAGATGAAACAGAATGAGTAATGATATATCAAAGTTGAAGACAGATTAGAGACATGCCTGAGACAGGTCAGAGACAAGTCAGAGACAGATGTCTTCGAGATGGGTCCAGAACAGGTTGGAGACAGATGTTGGGCTATTGTACTAAGTGAGACACCTGCTCAAAGGAACTAAGAATGAGAATAACTGAAGAAGATCATATGAATTGAGAATATGAGAGACAAGATAAGAGATATCTAGGAGATCATACTGGAGATAGTACCAGAGATCATATTGGAGAGTATTGGAGTACTGGAGTTGGAGCAGTATGTGACAGTATCCCCCCCTTAGGCCTGAACCCCTGAAGGCCATTAGCCAGTAGACAATACAGAGTAGCAGAGTCTGAATTTAATTGTGCCCTGATTTATAAGTCCAGTTAGTCTGTGGTTGCACCTTAACTTCAAACCAACACCTTGTCTGAAACTCAACAACCATACGCTGACATCAAGGAGTGGGATGATGCCCAGCTCATAGAGTGTAAGGATGACAATGACGCATTGTGGAATGCAAAGGCAGCAGAGTAGAGGTGGAGGGCAAAGGCAAGGAAGGAAGAGGAGGCATAGAGAAAGGCAGAGGAGGAGGTGAGGAAGAAGGTGGAGGTGGCAGCATCAGAGGCACGGAGAGTGGAGCAGGCATGGAAGGTGGCAGAGGAGGCCATGAAAAAAAGGGTAAGTGCTGCCCCTATAGGAACCAACTGGAACTAACCAACCATAGGTGGTGGAGGTAACTGCTCAGCAGAGCCAGAGTAAGGGAAAGGTGCAGGCGCAAAGTGGCCTTCCCACATGCTAGAGATGTGATGAGTATGGGCTTGAGTGTCAGTTTGGGCCAGGCAAGTTGATCTTGTATGTGGAGTGCCATGAGGCAAAGGCAAAGTGCAAGTGACCTAGAGAGGAGAAGTCAGAGCAGTGGAGAAAGAGGGCTGTTGTGGAATTGGAGAGGCCAGCAAAGTGGGTGAGGACAGAGGGGAGTAGCACTGTAGCCAGGCCTAGTGACTTGGGGGATTCAGCTCCAGAGTGGGTGAAGGCCCTCCAGGGCATTTTGGAGTCAATCAAAGGACTTCAGAAGGCAGTCCAGTTGCAAATGAGGTGGCAGATCTGCCAAATGCAGACAGTGGAGGAGCTGGTGTGGTTGAAGGCAGAGGAGGTGTATAGGTTAGGCATGGACACAGATCTAGAGGTGAAAAGTGGAGTAGAGAAAGAGGTAGCAGCAGAGTTGGTGGAGTTAGAGGCAGAGGAGAAGAAAACAATGAGGAGGGAGTTTGCAGAGAAGGAGTCGGAGAGCAAGTCTAAGTCAGAGGTATAGTATAGGTAGAAGGACATTGCATATAACCATAATGGGCATGTTTTGGTTGCACAGAGTGAGATCAAAATGGAGCAATCAAGTGGAGTGAGGTCCAGGCCTGTCTGGGTACTGCAGATGAAAGTTGTTAACAAGTTCAAAGGCATGTCCAAGCTCTGTGGCTAGAAGCCAGGAGGTCTTGTCTTCAGTACCTTTATAGCCAGACCAGCATACCAAGTATAACAGCTTGCAATTTCTTCACCTACAGTCAATCTTTGAATCAAGAATTTCTACTATTTCATACTCCAATTCATCTTTAATCTCAACCAGAGGCGGTAGAGCCTGAGTCCAGTCTGGAATTGTGTTCAGAACTGAGGGTTCTAATTGGGATATATGAAAGACTGGATGTATGAACTTCATAGTAACTGGAAGTCAGAGTGTAAAGGAGTGCATACCAGCTTGGGTGATAATGGTATAAGATCCTAGGTTTTTCTCCAATAATTTTTTAGAGGGGTGCATGGATTGAAAGTACTTAGCCTTCACAAAAACCTAGTCACCAACCTTAAAGTCCAGTGCTGGAGTTCACTTGGTGTCAGTGGGACCTTGGTATTGTTTCTGAGCAGCAGCAATCTCCTCACAAAAGTAGGAATGAAGGGAGTTGAGGTCGATGGAGTATTCTCATGCTCTGGTGGAGGTGAGGTCTCTCTCCAGA
>JBBPUB010000343.1:0-17054 GCA_038094415.1 Xerocomus alliaceus
CCATCCATTTCCATATATTGTCTATGGTAGTTAGGGCAGCAGAGATAAAGGTTGGAGTTTCAGAGGGTTTGGTAGAGATGCTGATGAATGGTGTTGGACATGCATCTGTGATAAGAACAATACCAAGGACCTTTTCATAATGGAGTTTTGCAGAGATGTGTAGTTTCCACACTTGGAAGTTACTGGACTCAAGTAGAATGAAGCACTCAGTGGCAGAAGAGGTTTTAAAAGGCATGTCTGGAGTTTATTGAGGCAATGGTCACAGGTATGCTGTGTGAGTGGAGTTGTATGAGTAAGAAATATTTGCTAGTATATGCTAGCAGAGCTTATAACCTATCAACATCTAAAATAGGGGCAGCAATGCCCAACTCAAAAGGTGCTACCAGGGTAAAACACAATTGAGGTGAAAGTGAGAAGTTCAAAGAGTTAAAATACTATGAAGACACATGCATACTTAACTCTAGTCAACTCTAGAGTGAAGTAGGTGAAATTAGACATTTCACATCTAAAATGGTGAAAGATGCAGTTGGGAGGAGTAGAAGCACCACCATGTTGCATGTATGTAGGTGTACTATACTGAAAAAGGATTAAAGTGGTCTAAATAAAGAAAAGCAAGGGATGAGGAAAATCACTCTAGAGTTGTACTTTAACAAACCTTAAGACTAGATGCATTCTCCCCTTGAAATTCTCATAGACCTTGCTGTTTTTCTTTGTATCAAAAAAAGACAGCACCCTCTACTCTTGTTAAGACTATAGATATCTCAACTCACACACCATTCACAATGCCTACCCCCTACCCCTCATCTCAGATCTCATTGATAACATAAAGAAATCCACTCTCTTTATAAAGCTTGACATATGGTGAAAATACAACAACATCTGAATTTGAAAAAAGAACCAATGGAAAGCAGCATTTATGTTATATGCTGTTTCTACTCAGGAACTCCACATCCAACTTCTTGACTCCTCTGGAGTGATCTCCTCCATTTGCATGCATATGACATTCAGACCCACATGACATTTCCTTTTATGTTAATCTTTGTTCTTTAATTGGCTATGCCTATCCACTTTGTTAATCTTTATTCTTAGATGTGCAGTTTGGCATATCATATCTCTAGTGCACAGCTCTAGTTTTCTCCTTCCTGTTTTACTCATCAGCATATTCTGCAGTTACTCCATCAGTAATACAATACAACTCTGGTAGTATAAATATTATAATTACTTCTTTGTACATTCCTTAGTCTGAATATTAATTTGAATAACTCCAGTTGTCTCTTCTTCTACCCCTACATCCCTTCTCCAAAGAGTTGAACCTACACAAAGCATGACACATACAGTGGCTCAAAAAATTGTTTCAATGTTGGGTCATTTTGAACAAATGGATCAATTGCCAAAAATATAGATCAAACAAGATCAAACACTTGCAGGGTTAAAGATAGTACTTGCTCTTGGCATTCTAACACTGCTTAGATCATGTGATTTGGTTGTCATGGCACTAAGATATAGCCATTTTAAAATGATATATCATTGAGACAATTATTTGAGCAGCCAGCTGTAATTTATAATTTGGTGAATAATGTAAGAATTTGACAGCTTCTGATAGATGCTATGCCTTAACCCTGGTTACTTATATAAATGTGAGATATATAAAGAGTATGGGCTATTCAGCTACTTCATTATTATTATAAAACCCATTTCTACCTCTACTAAAGCTAATATCTTCTCTTTCATTGAATCTGGCCTCTCTATTCATCAGATCTCCTCTCAGACTGGCCTAGAAAGTCTACTATGGCTAGAATCATCAAGGAATTTCTTTCAGACAAGAAAAAAATCAGACCAGGGTGTCCTTTTAAGCTTTTCTCTACTAATAGAAGTAGAATTGTCTCTAGTGTTACCACTAGAAAGGCTGAGAATGCTGTTTAGGCTACCCATCTCATCAATTCCACCCTCTCTTGCCCCATCTCTTTCCAGACTGTGTGATAATCCTTGCTGTCTCATATATGGTCTCTGGTAGACTCTTCATCAAGCTGGACTTAGCATATACTTTTTTTTTGATCTTATCTTATTGTTTTATGACTAATTTAATTGTGCTTATCTTCTGCTCTTCTTCCTGATCAGATCTAAATCCATTTGGCTATTCTTTACCACAGTTATTACTATATCCTTCTGATCTTCTAACATGTGTAGCCAACACCCTTTTAATCACTACATGATTCTTTTCATTTCTGTGCTGTGCATGGCTATGGCATAGCCCACTTAATTACCGCTGCTGTAGCTTCTCTTCCATTTGATCTGCCATCCACAGCATTAAATGTGTTAGTCATTTCCGTTCCCCTCAGCCCTAGAGGCTGTGATACGCCTTTATTACTATTGAATAGCTATAACATGGATTCTTACCTTAGTCACATCCCTACTGTGTAGGCATAGCATTCTATCTAATCAGATATTAGGGTTAGACAAACATGTACAAATAGTATAGTAGTATATAAATTCCAAGGACAATACTGGGTAGATCCCCAGTCTAGTCTCTTGGTCTTCACCTGAACTCAACTACTAAGTTCTTAAGCCCACTCATCAACTCTCTACTAACCATAGCGAGTTAGTACTCCTTTTCTTTTATTAGCTAATAGTTGTAGTAGAGCTGGTTCAAGTTCCCTCTCAGATTCAGCCGTTTCATTAGACTAGACTCTTATCTTTTCTAGTGACCTCTTCTACTCTAGATGCACTGGTACTAATGAGCACCAGTGTCCTTCCCCCAGTTCCACCACTTCCTTTGTCCCTTCATCGTCGGTTGCCAATGGGCAGAGCCAAGAGAAGTGCAAGAGCTGGCCACACAGGTCCTGAAGGGTGGAGACAGATTAGAGTCACCTGCCACCACCTTCTTAAGAGAATTAGAGGGTTCTTTACCAGGCTTCCCCTATTAGGATCCAATCATGAGAGATACAATTGAAGGAGGTCTGAGATTAGATCTTGGCTGCAAAGAGAGTGTGACAATCCTTGCCGTCTTGCATACGATCTCTGGTAGACTCTTCATCATAACAGACTTAGTGTATACTTTTTGCTTGATCTTATCTTATCATTTCATAACTAATCTGATCATGCTTATCTTCTGCTCTTCTTTCCGATCAGATCTATCTCTATTTGGCTATTCTTTGCCATGGTCATTACCATGTCCTTCTAGACTTCTATAGCGTGTAGCCAATGCCCTTTTAATCACTGAGTGATTTTTTTCATTTCTGTGCTGTGCATGGCTATGGCACAGCCCAGGTTATTACTGCTGCTGCAGCTTCTCTTCCATTTGATCTGCCACCCACAGTATCAAAAATGTGTTATTCACTTCTGCTCCCCTCCACCCTAGAGGCTGTGGTACGCCTTTATTGCTATTGGATAGCTACAACATGGACTCTTACCTTAGTTGTCACCCTACTGTGTAGGCATAGCATACTATCTAATTAGGTATTAGAGTTAGACAAACATGTACAAATAGTATAGTAGTATATAAACCCCAAGGACAATGCTGGATAGATCCCCAGTCTAGTCTCTTGGTTTTTACCTGAACTCAACTACTAAGTCTCAAAGCCCCTCAAAACTCTCTACTAATTGTAGCGAGTTAGTACCCTCCTCTTTATTTTTAGCTAATAGTTGTAGTAGAGCCGGTTCCAGTTCCCCTTGCAGGTTTAGTCATTTCAGAGAGTACATAGCCAGCCACCGATACAAAGAAAGAGGACATAGTTGTCCCCCTTACTCTATCCACCCATATGAAGTACAAGAGAGAGTCCAAGTCCCCTGACCTCCTCCTTCCACCTACCCCTGATCTGAATGATTGCAGCCCAGGTCCAAGCATTATAGACATCACCAATCAGTTACCACTGCATTAGCTGCCCTCAGAAGAAGAGAGGGGATTTTACGCTATAGCTTTGATGGTTCAGGCAAATTTTTATAGCCAAACCTTTAATCTCCCAAAGTGCTGCCTATCAGAAGGGTGGTCAAATTATGAAGGAAGCCCTGCACTGCTGCCACCTAGGAAAAGGCAAAGAAGGCAATACCAGCAGGAGATAAAAAGAGAGATAGAAAGAGGAAGTAGAATTAGTCTAAGAAACATTCTGGCAATGAGCTACAAATATTGAATGCAATTATTTGTTACTTGCCTCTTCTTTTGCCTGATATTTTACATCATCACAATCTACTTCCTTAGATGGATTGTCAAATATGCAACAGATTCACAAGTCCTAATTCTCTTTGTAGGAAACCAGTTAAGAACTCTCCCCACATCTTATTCCGCATTTGTAGGTGTAGTACCAGCCACAAATGCCACATTAGACAGTTGGATCTTTGGAGAAGAACTCCAACAACAAAACCAAAACCAGTGCTAGATGCTTTCTAAATTCAAACTCATCCTAGCAACACTCATAGAAATCTTTCTAGTATCAACAGCAGTTCTTTGTTGGATAATCAAGCAAGTTGTTGAACACAATGCACCCATACTTGCAGTAGTGCACATATACAAAACAGAAGAAAACCCCTTTGAGATAAGTGCAGGGATCATAAGCCCCACTAAAGCCTCTGAAGATAATTGGAGATACCATGGAGGTTGGTATAACAACAATTGGAATATTTCCCTACTCAGATCCAAAAAAAACGATAACGCCACCATAGCTGCATTTGA
This sequence comes from Xerocomus alliaceus, assembly GCA_038094415.1. Classification (NCBI taxonomy): domain Eukaryota; kingdom Fungi; phylum Basidiomycota; class Agaricomycetes; order Boletales; family Boletaceae; genus Xerocomus; species Xerocomus alliaceus. Next base: position 4,667 of record JBBPUB010000343.1, read on the forward strand.
TTAAACTATAATGTCATTACCTGAACATCTCACAAACATGCTGGACATGTTGGCAGGATCTATGAAACAGGAGCTGTTCCAATTGGGAATTCATCTTAAAGATTATCTACACGTTCAAGGAACTGCTATGGAACAGATCTTATGAGAAAATCAAAAATTAAAAGAAAACCTTGAAGAAATGGAAGAGCAGGTAAAGGCCACAGGAGGGTCTGAATCAACTGCTCAAATCACAAAGGTCATAGCTGACCCAGGAGAGTACAATGGTACAAGAGGAAGAAAGTTTGAAGAATGGTGGACAAAAGCCCAAGTATGGAGACAGGAGAATATTGGCACTGTGACGATCCTTGCCGTCTTATATATGGTCTCTGGTAGACTCTTCATCACAATGGACTTAGCATATACTTTTTGCTTGATCTTATCTTATCATTTCATGACTAATCTGATCATGCTTATCTTCTGCTCTTCTTCCCGATCAGATCTATCTCCATTTGGCTATTCTTTGACACGGTCATTACCGTGTTCCTTCTAGACTTCTAACGCGTGTAGCCAACGCCCTTTTAATCACCAAGTGATTCTTTTAATTTCCGTGCTGTGCATGGCTATGGCACAGCCCAGTTCATTACCGCTGCTGCGGCTTCTCTTCCATTTGATCTGCCACCCGCAGCATCAAACATGTTATTCATTACCGTTCCCCTCAGCCCAAGAGGCTGTGGTACGACTTTATCGCTATTGGATAGCTACAACACGGACTCTTACCTTAGTCATAGTCCTACTGCGTAGGCATAGCATTCTACCTAATCAGGTATTAAGGTTAGCAATACATGTACAAATAGTATAGTAGTATATAAACCCCAAGGACAACGCTGGGTAGATCCCCAGTCTAGTCTCTTGGTTTTCTCCAGAACTCGACTACTAAGCCTACCTTCGCCACCATCAACTCTTTCCTCAACAGAACGAGTTAGTAGTCCCTTATCCTTTTAGCTGATAGTTGTAGTAGAGCCAGTTCAAGTTCCAAAGAGGGTTCTGCCGTTTCAGGCACACTCTGCAGAGAAATTGGAGTTAAGGCCATACTCTCACAAATGACGAAAGGAGATGCAGGAGCATTTGCATGAGCCCATCTGAATAAAATCCTAAAAGGAGATACCACAGATTGGCCAGAGTTTAAGAAACTCATAGAACTTCATTTTCACTTAACCAATGAGAAAGAATGGGCTAGATGCCAGATCGAGAATCTAAAACAAACCAACAAAATGACTGTTGCTCAATACCTCGTCAAGTTAGAAAATTACTTGGCACAGGCTGATTATAATGGAGATCAAATCTTATAAATCATGGAAAGAAACATGAATCAGGACATGGTCAAGTACCTGTTCTTACAAGATGGTTGCTATATGGAATGTGCCACCTTCATGGCAAAAGTAAAAGAATATGGAGAATGCCAAGAACTTCTCAGTTTTATCTGACAAGGCACAGCTAATTGGATCAGTAGACCAGTGTGAGATCCTAATGCCATGGATGTAGATGCCATCCAAAAGGGGCAAGGAAATCGTAGACCCCTGAAATGTTTCAACTGTGATGGACCCCACATTGCTGCCAAATGCCCTAAATCTGTTATGCTAGTAGCCTGAGTCTGCTTCTGGGGAGTGAAGGGTACTAGGGGAGACTGGGGGGTTCTGAGGTGCGAGGGGCCTGGGAAACACAGTGCAAGGCTGCAGCGAACTCAAGGTTATGTGTTATTGCATAGACCAAGAATGTAGACTACAATACAGGGCACAGAATATAAAGGTAGACAAAGGAAGCCTATGGAATGTGAAGGAAGACAGGGATACTAAGCCACTATGAGAGAAGCGACTGTGGAGAGATAAGCATCCCAAAGTAAAGGTAACAAGATTACAAAGAGAGAAGTGCTGTGGAACATGGAGTCATCACCAGGATGAAGTAATGTTCTACATACTCAAAGAAGAATGGTGGTTGGTATTGTGGAATAGTGAAGCTAAGAAGAAAGATGAAGCAATAGAGGAATAAAACTGTAACAGTACCCCCTTCATAAACTGAAAGTCCCACTTCCAATACTCTAGCCCCGAGTGGTTCCTCCAAAGATTGTGGATGCCTGAGGTACGGAGTAATGCTCAAATGGACAATCATCTCGGATGTGTCCAGGCACATCGCAAGTGGCACAAACTCACTGAGGGCAGAAGCGAGGACCATGCCCCCATCATAGGCAAAAGGAGCATTGGGTGTGAAGACAATTGCGAACATTGTGACCAGGAGTGGATTGGTTACAGGTAGGGCATCGGTACTGGGAACAGTCTGCTCAATAATGACCCCTACCTCCACATAGAAAGCAGGTGGTAGTGGCAGAGGCAGGGAGAGGTCTGGTGGCAGGTTGGAGTACACGATGAGGGGAGGATAATATCCGTTGGCCGTTTGGAAGGGTGAGTAGGAACTGTGACGATCCTTGCTGTCTCATATATGGTCTCTGGTAGACTCTTCATTGCAACGAACTTAGCACATACTTTTTGCTTGATCTTATCTTATTGTTTTATGACTAATCTGATTGTGCTTATCTTCTGCTCTTCTTTCTGATCAGATCTATCTCCATTTGGCTATTCTCTGCCACGGTTATTACCATGTCATTCTGAACTTCTACCATATGTAGCCAACACCCTTTTAATCACTGAGTGATTCTTTTCATTTCCATGCTATGCATGGCTATGGCATAGCCCAGTTCATTACCGCTGCTGCAGCTTCTTTTCCATTTGATCTGCCACCCATAGTATCAAATGTGTACTTCATTTCTGTTCCCCTCAGCCCTAGAGGCTGTGGTACGCCTTTATCACTATTGGATAGCTACAACATGGACTCTTACCTTAGTCACTGTCCTACTGCATAGGCATAGCATACTATCTAATCAGGTATTAGGGTTAGACAAACATGTACAAATAGTATAGTAGTATATAAACCCCAAGAACGACACTGGGTAAATCCCCAGTCTGGTCTCTTGGTGTTCACCTGAATCTTAAAGCTTTACTCCCCTAGGACAGGGATATATATCCTAGAGCCCAGAGCTTGTCTGAGTTGTTACTCACACCATCAGACTTGATTTCACTTTTATCTGTTACTGGGCTTTAGTCTTATCCACTCAAGCTCGACCTCTGACTTTGGCCTTGCATGCTCAAGTCATACCTTTTATCTTTTAGGTTTTGTTTGTTTGTAGCTTGAACTTAGCTGAAGAAGACATGAACAGGAGTTCACTAGACAGATATAGATTCAGCCATTTCAGGAACTCCTGGTTAGAGGTGATGACTCCTTGATCTAGTTTGAAAGTGGTGATCCCTGTTGGTCCTTCTGAGTCCAGAAAGATGGAGGACAAGGAGGTTGTGATGGGGGATGATGGAGGTGAAGGGGAAGAGATCCGTTCAGCTAGAGCAACGTGGAGTGGGGCTGGAGAAGCAGGGGTAGTGGCGGGAGGAGAAGGAGAAGTGGACGAAATAAGTGGAGTATTCAAAATAGAAGAAATGGATTCCAGGTAATGATCACATTCCTGCAGCAAGAGAGAAAGGTATATATGTCTGAAGGTAGGGAAAATTAATGCCGCTGGAATCATGGAGACATACATATTGAAACCAAAGAGATAGAGTACAGAAAGAATCCTCTTGGGGATTTTATTGATAGCTAAGCATAAAGGAATTCCCGCCATGGGAGGAGTGTCAGAAGGGATACAATGATAATGATAATATTGAACACGAGCCGCCTCATGGAACAATCTGACTAGTTTCTGGGTAACTTCATCCTCTTGGTACAGAGGGAGGACCTTGACAGCATGGAGGAGCTGGGGGTCCGCAAGGATGGTGCTGTAGAGGATGAAGGTGGTGGAGGTGGGCAAGAATGTAGGCCACACTTGCGAGGATCTGAGTCGTGCATACCCAGACAATGATGAGGAGAAGGATGAGGAAGGGGAAAGCATGTTCAAGGGCAACTAAAATGGTAGGGTCGATGGGCATCTAATGACAATGAGGGAAAGTGGCTGCCCAATATATAGTGACCACAACAGTGGTGATAAGAATGAGGAGAAGGAGGAGGATGGAGACGATGAGCTGAATGTCGAGGCGGTCCATGATGATCCCTGGTTACCACAGTAGATGGTGGTGTTTATAATCTGTCAAAATGGAGGCTATATGACAGAAATTACTTTCTAGTTCCCAGGTGTTTTCCGAAGGAGCATAACCCTTCTATTTGATGAAGTAGTGATAATGACTGGGAGTTCCCTTGTGAGCTAGAATGGCCTCGACTTCATATTCCTCTTTGTTGTCAATGATCTCAGGTGGAGGTTCTAAGAATGGTGTGCCATGAGTGGAGGTCTGTTTAAATGGAAATAGAAGGGAGGCATGGAACATATTGTGAACTCTTCATGACTTGGGTAGTTTGAGGTGATAGACCAGAGGAGAGAGGGTTTGAGTGATCTCAAATGGGCCTACCCACTTGGGGGCTAATTTCCTGGATGGGAATGGAATGGGGAGATGAGTGGCTTCCAACCATACTCAATCTCTGACTTTCCAGGGGGTAAACTTAATTGTTTGATGCCATTTCATCACTAGATACACTGAGCTGTGGGCTGCTAGGGCTTTGTCCCTTGCTTTGGTCAGGGCATCCATCCTGGCAGAGAGTGCTGGAATGAAGGTCTTTGTGAGGGTGGGGAACGCTCTGGGCTCATAGCCCAACATGAGACTGAATGGGGATTTCTGAGTGGACAAGTGAGGACATGAATTGTGCTGGAACTCAGTAGTGGTGAGGAATTTGGCCCACTCATGGGGGTTGTTCCCACAGAAGATCCTAAGATATGTCTCTAGTTCCTGGTTGGTCCTCTCAGTTTAACCGTCCATCTGAGGATGATATGCTGTGGATAGTTTGACATCATAGTGAAGTAGTCTGGCTAGCTCTCGTGCTAGAGCAGAGGCAAACTGTGGTCCTTGATCCGAGATGATGGAGTCCTGTATTCCGAACCGCCTGAACACATGATCATGAAAAAGGCGAGCGATTCCTAAGGTGTCGATAGTTTTGTGACAAGGAGTGAGAATTACCCCCTTCGTAAGCCCATGGTCGACCATGACCATGATGGAATCAAATCCCTCTGAGGGGGGCAAATCTGTGATAAGATTGACAGATAGTTGCTTAAATGGGAGAGTGGCTACGGATGGAATTGGCAACAGTGGTGGTACAGTGGGGTGGGTGTTGGTCTTAGACATTTGGCAAATGGGACACCCATTGACGAAGTTCTTAATGAAAGTGGCAAGGCCAGGCCACCAAAAGTCTCATTCTAGTAGGGCTTTGGTGCAGAACTGCCCTGCATGTCCAGTAGTTGGTGTGGAGTGGAACATGTGGAGAAGGGATGACCTATGCTTTGGGGGAACATATAATCTGTCTTTATAAAAGAGGTGGCTGTTATCAAACTTCCAGTCCAATCTGACCAATCTATGGAACAATGGGGAGCCTAGTTGTGCCACTTTGAGCACTCTGAGAATGAGGGAGTCGTTGGCAAAGGAGGACTTGATCTTGTGTAACAGTGCAGTGTTGAGGGCTTGGATGATAGTGGGTTCCTGGACTATGGAAGAGTCAATGTTGTCAGCGGAAGTGTTGAAGGAAGATCTTTGGGATAGGGCATCTGCTGGGCCCATCTTGGTTCCAGGAGTAACCTGCCAAACCAAATCGAAATTCTGTAAAAATAACAACCAATGTGCTTGGCATCTGGAGAGTTTCCTGGGATCATGAATGTATGATAGATTTTTGTGATCAGTGATGATGGCGACTGGATGGGAGGAACTGGAAAGGTATTGTCTCCATTCTTCCAAGGCCAGGATGATGGCAAGCAACTCTCTGTCATAGATGTCATAGTTTCATTCGGCAGAGGAGAAGGTCCTGGAGAAGTAGGCGCATGGGTGATCATCTCTATTTATGTCTTTTTGAAGTAAAACTGCTCCTGCTGCAAGAGGAGAGGCATCTGTCATTACGGAGAATGGTTTACTGGGGTCAGGGAGCATTAGGACTGGTGCAGAGGTGAAGGCTTCTTTGAGGGTTTCGAAGGCATTTTGCTGCTGGGGGGTTCATTTCCAGGGTTCATCCTTCCTAGTAAGGAACGTGAGGGGGGATACAATGTTGGAGAAATTAGGGATGAATTTTTGATAGAAATTGGCAAATTCAAGGAAACTATGGATTCCTTTGACTAAGGATGGGGGTTGCCACTCTCTTATGGTGTTGAGTTTGACTGGGTCCATCTGGAGCTTCCCTTGCCCAATGATCATCCCAAGGTATTCCATGGTAGGGGTATCAAATGAGCATTTAGATAACTTCAAGGATAGTTTGTGCTTCCAGAGTCATTCGAAAACTAGCTTGGTATGTTGGTGATGAACTTCTAGATTGTCTCTGGTGTGAATGCCTATGTCATCCATGTAGATCTTAAGCCATCCTTCTGCTAGGAGATCAGCAAAGATGTGATTCATGAAGGCCTGGAATGTAGGTGGAGTGTTACAAAACCCAAAAAACATGACCATTGGCTTGTAGAGCCCCAGGGGAGTGATAAATGCCGCTTTCCACTGGTCCTCTTTTCGAATGCATATGTTGTTGTACCCCCAACGTATGTCCAGCTTGGTGAAGATGGTGGACTCTTTCATGTTGTTGACTAGATCAGATATGAGGGGTAGGGGATAGGCATTGTGGATTGTATGGGAGTTGAGGTACTGGTAATCCTAGCAAGGGCGTAGTGTGCCATCCTTCTTTGGAACGAAAAAGAATGAAGAGGCTTGGGGAGATTTCGAGGGGAGGATGCAGCCTGTTTTGAGGTTTTCGTCAACAAAGGTTTTACAAGCCTCTTTTTTCTTGGGGTTCAGTGGGTATACTTTGGTGATTTTTGGGAGGAATGAGGATTTTAAGTCAATGGTGTGATCATAGGGGCAATGAGGAGGCAATGCATTGAATGTGATCTTAAAGAACACATCTTCATATTCTGTACACCAGTTTGGTAAAGCAATGGTCTGGGGAAGGTTGTCCTGGACAAGCTGGATAGAAATCATGATCTTGTTGAAACTCTCTTCAAGGCGATCTTGTGGGAGCAGAAGGGATTTTGTCCTCCAGTCAACCTGGGGGTTCCACTTCCACAGCCAAGGCATTCCAAGGATCACCTGCTTCTTACCGAGTCCCAGAACAAGTAGATCGACATTGTCCAAGAAGTCCTTGTGAGTAAGCTCTGCCTTGAGCTTTGTTCTAATGGTTCTATGGTGATTTTCTGTTCCGTCGACGTTCCAAGCCTTAATGGATTCCGAGAGGGCTCATACTCCTAGCTTCAGGTGAGGGACCAGGGATTTATCTATGAAGTTTCCAGTGGCTCTGCTATCAATGAGAGCAATGGTTTCAACAGTTTCGGACTGCACTCTAAGATGAATGGGGATTTGGATTGTGCGATAACTAGATAGTCCTACTACTATATGGAAGGGAGACGTTGACACACCCTCTCCTTCTAAAAAGACATTGCTGGGAGTTGCTCATCAGGGGAATCTTCATAACATGCCTAGAGGACCTAGAGGATCTCATCCTCAGTCTTCCCCTGGGTCTGGAGTTGGTGAACGAACGTCTGTAGAGTGGAGAAAGTGGGAGCTTGAAAGGGAGTTGGAGTTGCAATGGTGGAGCTGGGTGGAACAGGTGGAGTGATGGTGGAGGTAGTTGCTATGGTTTGGCTAGGGGGACTATGGGGGTATGAGTGACATTGGGTGGCGTTATGGCCTATGCATCAGCAACAGAAGCAGCATCCTTCTCAGACGCACTTGGCTCACTCCTGGGGTGTTAACTTAGTGAGTTGAACAGCGTTGACATTCATGGTGTTTGGATCTCTGGGGGTTCTAGGGAGGGAAGGGGTAGGCTTTCCCTTTTTTAATGCTTCAATGTGGGCGATCTGTGTGTGGAATACTTTGGCTTTGTCCAGCCAATCCATGATGAGGACAGGGACTTTGTCCATGGAGAGGACCATGATGGTGATCCTCTGATCAATTCTAAGGAAGAACACGTCTATGAGCATAGTGTGGTCAGAGATTCCAGCTCGGGTGGCTAGGTTCTGGAACTCTGTGATGTACTTCTGAAAACCATCATCTATCTCCCCATTAGGCTTGTGGAAGGACTTCTGGACAAGTTTTGACAGGGCAAGGTGGGTGGTGGCTTTGGTGTCAAAGGGGAAAAATGTTCCTTCAAAGTTCTCTATGAACTTGTCAAAGGTTTTCTCTGTGGCAGCAGTGTTAGGGTCTGTGAGTTTATCATACCACAGCTCAGAGAAGGGGATGGCTCGGCCCTTGCTGAGCTTGTTCAGGGTGGTCATGATCTTGGTCTCATCATTGCTGTAGAGGGTAGCATTGATGGAGAAGTAGGCCTTCATGGTCTTGATCCAGCAGGTGGTGTCATCTTGTTTGCCAGAGAAGTTGGCAGGGAGGGCTGCCTTAAGCTCAGTGGTGTGAGTAGACATGGGGATAACTGGGGACAGGATGCAAGTGGGGAACAAAGAAGTCAATGGACGTGGGGGTGCTAAGGGGGTGCTAGGGCCTGGGTATGGCAGGGTTCCTGTGGGGGTAGTAGAGGGCAAGCCAGGAAATTGCCTGGGTCTAATGGCTGGGGATGCTGGGGGCGTGGACTCCAACTCAGAGTCAGAGTGGGTGCTGATAGATCTAGAGATCCAACAGGAGGGTCTGTGGGCTATGGTGACTTAGTGGGGTGCATCCAACTCTTAGATAAGAGGGACGTAGGGAGATTCTTGGTCTTTTGTTACGCTAGTAGCCTGAGTCTGCTTTTGGGAAGTGAAGGATACTAGGGGAGACTAGGGGGTTCTGAGGTGTGAGGGGCCTGGGGAACATGGTGCAAGGCTGCAGTGGACTCAAGGTTATGTGTTATTGCGTAGACCAAGAATATAGACTACAATACAGGGCACAGAATATAAAGGTAGACAAAGGAAGCCTATGGAATGTGAAGGAAGATGGAGATACTAAGCTGCTATGAGAGAAGCAACTGTGGAGAGATAAGCGTCCCAAAGTAAAGGTAATAAGATTACAAAGAGAGAAGTGCTGTGGAACATGGAGTCATCACCAGGATGAAGTAACGTTCTACATACTCAAAGAAGAATGGTGGTTGGTATTGTGGAATAGTGAAGCTAAGAAGAAAGATGAAGCGGTAGAGGAATAAAACTGTAACAAAACCCAAAAAAGCATGTGAAAAGTGCAAATTCCTCAGAGGAGAACATGCAAAGTGGTGTGTGACTGGTCATTCCTCATGCAACATTTGAGAAATGAGCCAGGATGACTCACCCTTGCCTGAGAATCCACCAAAGGATAAGGGAAAGGGACAAGATTGGAATAAGTCCATCACAGGAATGAACTTTGATGAAGCTCATGTCTGGTTCCAAGATTATGAAGCTATTTTCAAAAAGGGAAAAGAGTAGGGCAATCTGTTGGATCTGGGAAGGTGGGAAGCCTGAATTGTTATGCTATTCTGAAAATAGAAGAAACTTTATCTTTGCTGTCATGCAGATCTTATTTAGAAAATGAGCTCAGCCAGGATGAAACACCAGTACTTGATTCACATATAACCAAAATAGAGAAAGTTTTCCCAGAAGTAGTGGAGATAAGAACCATGGAAACATCCGCTTCTACTCCCACACAGAAATGACATGATGTCAGAACAATGTACTCTAATCTGTCTGAGACAGATTTAGATGAACTTTTATCTAAGACAATGGAACCAGAGTTTCACTTTCTGAGAACGATCAATCCTCAGAAGGACATAGTTCTCCCAATAAAAATAACCCTGAAACTAAATATACCTTTCACTAAAACAACTGCCCTTCTAGACTCTGGCACAAATGTGATCTTCATTGATCAAACATTTGCACAGCGTCTTCATTTACCTTTAACTCCATTACAACATCCAATTTCGGTGTATAATGCCAATGGTACCTTGAATGCTACTGAAAAGATAATGCATAATTGTTAGCTTGTTATGGAATATAAAGGTCATTGAGAGAAATTGATGGCTGAGGTCACCGATCTAGGCAAGTTCAAATTCATTCTAGGATACAAGTGATTACAGCACCACAATCCAGAAATAGATTGGACTATCGGAAAGGTTAGATTGACAAGATGTCCCCAGCATTGTTAAAATCTCCATCAAGGTGATTCTGCCCCATGCAAGTTTTTATGAATGCTATAGAAAGAACAGCTAGATCAAAGCTATCAAGTTTACCATTGGATACATTCCTTAGAAAGGAATAATGATATGAAGAAAGTACTTGAAAGAGTTCAACTGAAAGAAATCCCACCTGAGCAATTAGTCCCAAAAGAGTATCATGATTATCTTACAGTATTTTCAAAGAAGGATTCTGAGAGAATGCCTTTATGAAAACCTTGGGATCATGCTATTGAATTAACAGAGGATTTCAAACCCCAAAAAGGATGTATTATACCACTTTTGGTGGATGAACAGGAAGAAGTCACTACATTCCTGGATGAACAGCTGCAGAAAGGCTATATCTGTTCATTAAAATCCCCACAAACATCACTAGTTTTCTTTGTACTGAAGAAAGACAGAGGTAAATGAATGGTACAGGATTACCGTTACCTCAATAAGAAAACTATCAAGAATAACTATCCGTTACCTCTGATATCACAACTAGTCGATAAACTCAAAGATGCTAAACTATTCACAAAAATGGATCTAAGATGGGGGTACAATAACATATGAATCAAAGAAGGAGATGAATAGAAAGCTGCCTTTGTTTGCTTCCAAAGAGCATATGAACCCCTCATGATGTACTTTGGATTATGCAATTCCCCCACTACGTTCCAAGCAATAATGAATGAAATCTTTGCTGACATGGATGATGTGGTAGTTGTCTATATTGATGATTTGCTCATTTTTATGAAAACTGAAGATCAAGCAGAGCATGATCGAATTGTAAAGAAGTACTTTGAAGATTAATAAAGAATGACCTCTTTGTGAAAGCCCCTAAATGTCACTTTCGTGTCACAGAAGTTGATTTTCTTGGCATGATTGTGGGAAAGAATGGCATTTCTATGGACCTGAAGAAGGTTGAGGCTATAATGCAATGGTCCATTCCCATGAATCTGAAAGAAGTAAAAAGCTTCCTAGGATTAGTCAATTTCTACCAACAATTCAATTTTTCTAAAGTGGCTAGACCACTTAACGATTTACTAAAGAAGGAAGTTCCATTTGAATGGAACTTATCTCAGCAACAGGTGTTTAAAATGCTAAAGAATGCTTTCATTACAGCCCCAGTTTTGGCATATTCAGATATAGATTGCAAATTTTGTTTGGAAGCCAATGCTTTGGATTACACCATGGGATCAGTGCTCTCAATTAAGAAAGAAGACAAATGGCATCCCATTGCTTACGCTTCACATAGCATGCAACCAGCTGAACGAAATTATCCCATTTCAGATAAAGAAATGCTATTGGTGATACAAGTATTGAAGGAATGGAGACATTATCTCAAAGGAGCTAGATTTCCTGTGAAAGTCTGGAATGATCATCAGAACCTCCAATGGTATCAAATGAGACAGAATCTTAATCGCCAACAAGCCCAATGGGCACAATATCTGTCTAGGTTTAATTTAAAATGGATATATAAGCCTGGAGCTACAATGGGAAAGGTAGATGCCCTTTCTAGATGAGAAGACCATGTAATTGGAGTCAAAGACGATAACAAAGGAATTCTAGTAATTCTGCTGGAGCAGATTGGATAGATGGAGATAGATACTCCACTTCTCATCCCCAATGAAGGTGAACGAATAAATAAATCTATATTCAACAAGCTTTGTAAGCTTATGGAAGAAGAAACCATTTACCTCAGCAGAAAACACTTTTTACTCAAAGGAGAAAATGACCTACTGCATGACCTGCAGGACCAAATATATGTTCCAGATTCTGCCTTACTGAAAATGGATATCCTAAGATTATTCCACAATACTCCAATAGTCAGACATGCCAGTTATGAGAAGACACTGGAATTACTCACATGGTACTACTGGTGGCCAGAAGTCACAATGTTTGTAAGAGAGTATGTCACCAGGTGTAAATGATGTCAATGGTTTAAGGGAACCAATAAACCCCCTTCTGGATTATTAATACCATTACCAATCTCTGAAATCCCTTGAAGTCATATTTCCACTGATTTTATCACAGATCTTCCCAAATCCCACTCTTTCAATGCGATTCTTACAGTTATCAATCAATTCTCCAAGGAGGTTGAACTTATTCCATGCACCAAGCAGTGCAGTGCCTTAGATACAGCACAATTGTTCCTGAATCATGTATGGAAGCATCATGGCCTTTCATCTTCTAT
>JBBPUB010000344.1:0-17047 GCA_038094415.1 Xerocomus alliaceus
GGTATAGACATGGGCATGGACTTCATCATAGATTGGAACTCAGATATCCTAATCAGGTATTAGAGTTAGACAAACATGTACAAATAGATAGTAGTATATAAACCCAAGGGCAAGGCTGAAACAGCTGAACCCTCTTTGGGAACAGGAACCAGCTCTACTACAACTATCAGCTAAAAGAAAAGGGGAAGGTACTAACTCGCTATAGTAAGTAGAGAGTTTGAGAGTGCTTGAGGCTTAGTAGTCAAGTTCAGGTGAAAACCAAGAGACTAGACTGGGAATCTACCCAGTGTTGTTCTTGGGGTTTATATACTACTATCCTATTTGTACATGTTTGTCTAACCCTAATATCTGATTAGGTAGAATGCTATGCCCATGCAGTAGGGATATGACTAAGGTAAGAGTCCATGTTATAGCTATCCAATAGCAATAAAGGCATACCACAGCCTCTAGAGCTAAGGGTATCAGAAATGAATAACACATTTGATACTGCAGGTGGCAGATCAAATAGAAGAGAAGCTGCAGCAGCAGTAATGAACTGGGCTATGCCATAGCCATGCATAGCATAGGAATGAGAAGAATCACATGGTGATTAAAAGGACATTGGCTACACACGGTAGAAGATTAGAAGAGGCATAGTAATTACTGTGGCAAAGAATAGCCAAATGGGGATAGATCTGATCAGGAAGAAGAGCAGAAGATAAGCACAATCAGATTAGTCATGAGAAGATAAGATAAGATCAAGCAAAAATTATATGCTAAGTTCATTATGATGAAGAGTCTACCAGAGACCATATATGAGACAGCAAGGATCGTCACACTACCCCCCACTTAAAGATCATTGTCCAAATGATTATAGGGGAGATGATGAGTTGGAACTTCAGTGATATTTTCAGGATGTTTCTGAAAAAGAAAAGGGAACTGTTTGGGATCAATAGTAAGGGCTCTTGGAGCCGAGGGGTGATTATGATAGAAGTCAGAAATAGCCTCCTTGGCATTAGTAAGGTTGGAGCACAGCTCCCACGTTCATTCCATTTCATCATATCCCTTCCAGTGTACCAGATATTCCAGTTGGCATTGCCAATATCTGCTGTCCACAATGAAATCAACTTCCCACTTGTTATCTCGGTCTTCTGTAACCTTTACAGGACCAGGTCGTTCAACCAGCTGGCCTTCTAGGCATTCCTTATAAGATTTAATGTGGGAGATATTAACAACTGGATGAATCCTTATGGATCAGGGAAGTTTTAGTTCCACTACATTGGTTCCCATCATCTTAGTGATGGTAAAGGGACTGAGCCATTGTTCTGAAAGCTTTTTTGAAGCACTGCTCCAGTGGCATAATCCAAAGCATCAGCTTCTAAATGAAATTCACAATCTATATCTGGATAGGCCAGAACTGGGGCCATAATAAAAGCATTTTTCAGTGTTTCAAACGCCTGTTGTTGTGTTGTTCCCCATTTAAAAGGGATTTCCTTTTTAAGTAAATCATTAAGTGGTCTAGCCACTTAGGAGAAATTTGAAATAAATCTTCTATAGAAGTTAGCTAATCCTAGGAAACTTCATATTCCTTTCAGATTTGTGGGAATGGGCCATTGAGTTATGGCCTCAACCTTCTTTGGGTCCATGGCAATGCCGTTCTTTCCCACAATCATGCCAAGAAAATCTACTTCTGTGACACGAAAGTGGCATTTGGGGGCTTTCACAAAGAGGTCATTCTCCATTAATCTTCATAGTACTTCTTTTATAATCTTATCATGTTCCTTTGGATCATCAGTTTTCGTGAATATTAGAAGATCATTAATGTAAATGACCACCACGTCATCCATATCCACAAAGATTTCATTCATCATTGCTTGGAAGGTGGTGGGAGAATTGCATAGTCTGAAATACATTATGAGGGGTTTGTAAGCTCCTCTGAAGCATACAAAAGCGGCTTTCCATTCATCTCCTTCTTTGATTCTTACATTATTGTATCTCCAGCAAAGATCCATCTTCGTAAATAGTTTAGCATCTTTGAGTTTATCGACCAATTGCAATATTAGAGGTAATGGATAATTGTTTTTGATGGTTCTTTCATTAAGATAATGGTAATCCTGTACCATTTGTTTTCCTCCATCCTTTTTAGGGATAAAGAATACTGGCGATGTTTGTGGGGATTTAGATGGATGGATATAGCCTTTCTTTAACTGTTCATCTAGGAACACAGTGACTTCTTCCTGTTCATCTACGGATAACAGTATAATTCGTCCTTTTTGAGGTTTAAAATCTTCTTGAAGATCTATAGCATGATCCCAAGGTTTTTGTAAAGGCATTCTCTCAGAATCCTTTTTGGAAAATACTGTAAAATAGTCATGATACTTTTTCGGGACTAGTTGCTCAGGGGGAATCTTGGTCGGTTGTACTTGTTCCAACACTTTCTTGATGTTGTTACTCCTTTCTAAGGAATGAATCCAATGATAAACTTGATAACTTTGGTCAAGCTGCTCTTTGTGTAGCATCTGTAAAAACTTGCTTGGGGTGGAATCACCTTGTTGGAGATTTCGACAGTGCTGGGGACATCTGGTCAATCTAACAGATTCAGTAGTCCAATCTATATCTGGGTTGTGGCACTATAACCACTCATATTCCAGAATAAACTCAAACTTTCCTAAATCTGTGATCTTAGCAGTCAATTTCTCACAATGACCTTCATATTCCATAATAAGCTGACAGTTATACATAATTTTTCCAGCAGCATTCAAGGTTCCATTGGTGTTATACACCACTATAGGATGTTTTAATGGGGTTAGAGGTAGGTGAAGACACTGTACAAAGCTTTGATCAATGAAAATTGCATTTGTGCCAGAGTCTAGGAGGGCGGATGTTTTGTAAAAAGGTATATTAAGTTTAGGGGTTATCTTTATTGGGAGAACTATATCCTTCTGGGGATTAATTGTTCTTAAGAAGTGAAATTCTTCTTCTTTTGTTTCAGGCATGAGATCATCTAGATCTTTGTTGGTCAAATCAGGATACATTGTTCTTATGTCATGTCTCTTTTGTGTGGGGGTGGACTCAAAAGTTTCCATACTTCTTATCTCCACTACTTCTAGGAAAACTTTCTCTGTTTTGGTTATATGTGAATTAAGTACTAGTGTTTCATCCCAGCTGAGCTCATCATCTAGATGAGACCCACATGATGGCAAAGACAAAGTTTTTTCTATTTCTAGAATAGCATATTAATTCGGGCTTCCTCTCTTCCCAGATACAGAAGGTTGCCCTAATCTTTTCCCTTCTTGGAAATGGTTTCGTAATCTTGGAACCATGCTCGTGCTTCATCAAATCCCATTCCTGCAATGGATTTACTCCAGTTCCATTCTTTTCCTTTGTTTTGAGAAGCAGTGATGGAATTGTTGTCTTCACTGATTTCTTAGATGTTTCGGGAGGGGCATCCCATAATACACCATTTGGCATGTCCTCCTCCGAAGAATTTGCATTTTTCACATGCCTTTTTGGATTTGGGACATTTTGAAGCGACATAGGGTCCTTGACAATTAAAGCATTTAAGGGATCTTCCTTGCCCCTTTTGAACTGCATCTATGTCCATAGTGTTGGGATCTCGGGATGGTCATGAGATTCTTTCAGCAGTTCCTTGCCTAATGAATCCTAAAAGTTCCTGACATTCACCATATTCTTTTACTTTTCTCATGAAAGTGGCACAGTCTTCATAGCGACCATCTCATAAGAATAGGTACTTGACCATGTCCTGATTCATGTTTTGTTTCATAATTTGTAAGATCCTATCACTATTGTACTCTGCCATTGCAAGATAGTTTTCTAATTTGACAAGATATTGAGCAATAGTCATTTTGTTGGTTTGTTTCAAATTCTCAATTTGTCATCTAGCCCACTCCTTCTCATTGGTCAGACAGAAATGAAGTTCAATTAACTTTTTGAACTCCAGCCAATCCGTTGTATCTCTTTTTAGTAGTTTGTTTAGATGGGCTCTAGTGAATGCTCCAGCATCGCCTTTCATTATTCGAGACAGGATGGCTTTGACTCCAGCTTCTCCTCAGAGTGCTTCTATGTTTTCCTGTCTCCATACTTGGGCCTTAGTTCACCATTCTTCAAACTTTCTTCCTCTGGTTCTATCATATTCTCCTGGATCAGCTACAATCTTTGTGATACATGCTGAGAATCCAGTCTCTTTAGAAGCTTTGACTTGTTCCTCCATTTCTGTGATGATCCTTGCCATCTCGTATACAGTCTCTGGTAGACTCTTCATTGTAACAAACTTAGCATATAATTTTTGCTTGATCTTATCTTATCTTCTCATGACTAATCTGATCATGCTTATCTTCTGCTCTTCTTCCCAATCAGATCTATCCCCATTTGGCTATTCTTTGCCATGGTAATTACCATGCCTCTTCTAATCTTCTATCACGTGTAGCCAATGCCCTTTTAATCACCATATAATTCTTCTCATTCCCATGCTCTGCATGGCTATGGCATAGCCCAGTTCATTACCGCTGCTGCAGCTTCTCTTCTATTTGATTTGCCACCTGCAGTATCAAACATGTTATTCATTTCTGATACCCTTAGCCCTAGAGGCTGTGGTATGCCTTTATTGCTATTGGATAGCTACAACATGAACTCTTACCTTAGCCGTCACCCTACTGAGTAGGCATAGCATTCTACCTAATCAGGTATTAGGGTTAGACAAACATGTGCAAATAGTATAGTAGTATATAAACCCCAAGGGCGACACTGGGTAGATCTCCAGTCTAGTCTCTTGGTTTTCACCTGAACTTGACTACTAAGCCTCAAGCACTCTCAAACTCTCTACTCACCGTAGTGAGTTAGTACCTTCCCCTTTTCTTTTAGCTGATAGTTGTAGTAGAGCCAGTTCCCATTCCCAAAGAGAATTCAGCCATTTCAATTTCTTCAAGATCTTCTTTTAATTTCTGGTTTTCACATAGAACTTGTTCTATTACCGAGTCCTGCTGGTGTAGGTAATCTTTTAGATGAATTCCCAATTGGGATAAATCATTTTTAGAAGATTCAGCAAGAGCATCCAGCACATTAGTGAGATGTTCCGGTAGTGACATTTTCATTTAATCAAACGCTGCTATGGTGGTGTTATCATCTTCATTGGATCTAGCTAATCTTGGGATGTGCCAGTCATTTTTGTTATACCAACCTCTGTGATATCTTCAATTGTCTCCAGAAGCTTTGGTAGGGCTGACTATTCCTGCACTAATCCCAAAAGGGTTTTCTTCAGTTTGATATATGTGCACTACGGCATGTATGGGGGCATTTCGTTCAATGACTTGTTTGATTATCCAGTAAAGGACTGCGGTTGATACTAGAAAGATTCCTACAAGGGTTGCTAGTATAAGTTCAAATTTAGAAAGCATCTAACACTGGTGTGGGTTGTGGTAGAGGCCTTCTCCAAAAATCCACCTGTCTGATGTTGTGCTTGTGGCGGATACTACTCCAATGAATGCAGAGTAAGGGGTGTGAAAAGTCTTACTTTGGTTTCCTACAAAGAGGATTGGGACTTGTGAATTGGTTGTGTACTTGACAATCCACCTAAGGAAGTAGATTGTGATGATGTAAAATATCAGACTAAAAAGAAGAAGAATGACAATTAATTGCATTCAATATTTGTAAGAGTGAGGTGGGAGGTTTCATAATCCTATCCTACTTTCTCTTTCTATTCCCCTTTTTATCTTCTGCTAATATTGCCTTCTTTGCTTTTTTCTAGGTGGTGGCTGTACTGCAGGGGCTTCTTCAAACTTGTATTCTGACCACCCTTCTGATAGACAGTGCTTGGGGAGATTGAAGGTTTGGCTATAGAAATTTGCCTGAACTGTTGAAGCTATACCATAAAATGCCCTCTCTTCTTCTGAGGGCAGCCAATACAGTGGTAACCGATCTGCAGCATCTATAACACTTGGTCCTGGGCTGCAATCATTCAGGTTGGGGGTAGGTGGAAGGAGGAGGTCTGGGGACTCTGACTCTCTCTCTAACTTTGTAGGGGCGGATAGAATAAGGGGGACAATTATGTCCTTGTCCTTTGTTTCTGTGATCAGTGATGTACTGTCTTTGAAGCCAATCTCTATTCTTAGATCTCCTTTGATTGTATCTCTCATGATTGAGACCTGTCGGGGGAAGCCTGGTAAAGAAGCCTCTAATTCTCTTAAGAAGGCTGTGGCAGGTGACTCGGATCTGTCTCCACCCTCCAGGACCTGGGCGGCCTGTTCTTGCCTGACTCTCGGCTCTGCCCATTGGTGACTGACAATGAAGGGATGAAGGGAGTGGTGGAACTGTGGAAAGAACACTAGCACTCGTTAGTACTGGTCCTGTAGTAGAGGGGGTCACTAGAGAAGATAAGAGTCTAGTCTAATGAAATGGCTGAACCCTCTTTGGAAATGGGAACCAGCTCTACTACAACTATCAGCTAAAAGAAAAGGGGAAGGTACTAACTCGCTACAGTAAGTAGAGAGTTTGAGAGTGCTTGAGGCTTAGTAGTCAAGTTCAGGTGAAAACCAAGAGACTAGACTGGGGATCTATCCAGCATCGTCCTTGGGGTTTATATACTACTATCCTATTTGTACATGTTTGTCTAACTCTAATACCTGATTAGATAGAATGCTATGCCTACACAGTAGGGATACAACTAAGGTAAGAGTCCATGTTGTAGCTATCCAATAGCAATAAAGGCATACCACAGCCTCTAGGGCTAAGGGTATCAGAAATGAATAACATGTTTGATACTACAGGTGGCAAATCAAATAGAAGAGAAGCTGCAGCAGCGGTAATGAACTGGGCTGTGCCATAGCCATGCAGAGCATGGGAATGAGAAGAATTATATGGTGATTAAAAGGGCATTGGCTACATGTGATAAAAGATTAGAAGAGGCATGGTAATTACCATGGCAAAGAATAGCCAAATGGGAATAGATCTGATCGGAAAGAAGAGCAGAAGATAAGCATGATCAGATTAGTCATGAGAAGATAAGATAAGATCAAGCAAAAATTATATGCTAAGTTTATTACAATGAAGAGTCTACCAGAGACCATATACGAGATGGCAAGAATTGTCACAAAGGCTGGGTTAATCCCTAGTCTAGTCTCTTGTTGATTTCCCAAGAACTCAACTACTAAGCCCCCTCAAGACAACTCTTTCCTCAACAGAACAAGTTAGTACTCCCTCTCTTCATCTTTACTAAGAAAGATAGTAGTAGACTTGGTTTTTCTATGACAAGAGTTCCTTTAGTTGTTTCATTAAACTAGACTCTCTTCTAGTGACTGCCTCTACTACAGAAAGGGTACTAACCAAAACCAGTGCCCATATAGTTCCACCACTCCCTGCATCCCTTCATTATTGGGACTTCCTACAGATTGCTGAGAGAAGGGCCAGAACTGGCTGCACAGGACCTGAAGGGTGGAAATGCATC
Source organism: Xerocomus alliaceus (assembly GCA_038094415.1). Classification (NCBI taxonomy): domain Eukaryota; kingdom Fungi; phylum Basidiomycota; class Agaricomycetes; order Boletales; family Boletaceae; genus Xerocomus; species Xerocomus alliaceus. The sequence continues at coordinate 7,439 of JBBPUB010000344.1, forward strand.
TCTTTCCTCTGCTGACACCTTCTTGAGAGAATTAGAAGGTTCTTTGTTTGGACACCTTCATCAGGACTTGATCATGAGAGATATAATTAAAGGAGAGCTGAAATTAGAGATTGGCTTCAAAAACAGTACATCAGCGATCACAGACGAGAAGGAAGAGGACATAGTTGTCCCCCTTACTCTATTAGACCATATAAAACCAGACCCAGACTGAGACAGCCCTGACCTCCTCCTTCCTCCTACCTCTAACCCGAACAACTGTAGCCCAGGACCAAGCATCATAGACAAAGGTCGGTCCTCACTGCATTGGCTGTCCTCAGAAAAAGAGAGGGCATTTTACAGTATAGCTTTGACAGTTCAGGCCAATTTCTATAGTCAAATCTTCAACATCCCAAAGAAATAATGATCAGAAGGGTGGTCAGAGTACAAATTTGAAGAAGCCCCTGCCCCACCAAGGAAAAGACAGTGGAAACAGTATCAGCAGGAGATAAAAAGAGAAATAGAAAGAGAAAGCCAGATACAGCTTAGGGACATTCCAGTCAAGTTGTACAAATATTGAATGCAATCATTTGTCATCATCCTTATCTTCTGTCTGATCTTTTACATCATCACAATTTACTTCCTTAGGTGGATTGCTAAGTATGCAACTGATTCACAAGTCCCCATTCTATTCATAGGAAACCACACAAGAACTTTTTGCTCACCATTCTCAACATTCATCAGAGTAGTACTAGCTACCCATGCCACCTCTGAAGGTTGGATTTTTGGAGAAGGACTCCATTGTCACCCCTATCAGTGCTAGATGATTTTTGAAATTATCCTAGCTACCATCATAGGAATCTTTTTGATACTGACAGGAGTACTTTGCTGGATCATTAAACTCATTGTCAAAAGAAACACCCCCATCCTTGCAGTAGTGCATGTATACAAAACTGAAGAAAACCCTTTTGGAATAAGCTTTAGAATAGTAAGCCTGACAAAAGCCTCCAGAGACAATTGGAGATACCATGGAGGTTGGTATAATGAAAACAATTGGCACTACTCCCACCAAGATCCCTCAGAAGACAATAATGCCATCATAGTCGCTTTTGATTAAGCAACAATGGCACTTCCCATCAACTTAGCTAATGTTTTCAATGCACTTGCAGGGTCCTTGAATAACAATTGTTTCCAATTGGGAGTACATCTAAAAGCCTATCTGAATGACCAAGCCCAAGCCATGCTGAGCATTGCTAGGGATAACCAATGAATGAGAGAAGAGCTAGAGTAGATGGAAGAACAGGTGAAAGCAGGTGGTGGACGAGGGGCTTGCATTACAAAAATTATCGCTGACCCTGGTGAATACGACAGAACCAGGGGATGTAAATTTGAAGAATGGTAGACTAAGGTCCAAGTATGGCATGATGAAAATATCACTATACTAGAAGATGTGGCAGGAGTAAAAGCAATCCTGTCACAAATGACGAAGAGCAATGCTGGAGCATTTGCCTGGGCTCATTTAATCAAAATTTTAAAAGGAGATGAAACTGACTGGCCAGAATTCAAGAAGTTAATAGAGCTTCATTTCTGGCTTACAAATGAAAAAGAGTGGGCTAGATGCCAACTCAAAAATCTTAAGCAGGGGGACAAGATGACAGTCTCCCAATACTTTGTAAAGATGGAAAACTACTTAGCGCAAGCTGAGTACGACGGAGACAGGCTTCTCCAAATTTTAGAACACAATATGAACCAGGATATGATAAAATACCTATTCCTGTGAGACAGTCACTACACCAACATAGCAACATTTATGAAGAAAGTGAAGGAGTATGGTGAATAACACAAACTATTAGGCTTTATCAGACAAGGAACAGCTGATCACATCGCTCAGCCAAAAGATCCAAATGCAATGGACATAGATGCAGTCCAAAAGGGGCAAAATAAACAAGGCTAAGGACCCCTAAAATGTTTCAACTGTGATGGGCTGCACATTGCCACCAAATGCCCTAAACTCAAGAAGGTGTGTGACAAGTGCAAATTCCTAGGCAAAGGCCATGCAATCTAGTGCCCTACTCAGAAGGCATCCAGAAATATCTGCAAAATGAGCTGAAGCTCATCCCCCATGCCTGAGAGTCCACCAAAGGACAAGGGCAAAGGATGGGATTGGAGCAGATTGGTAGCAGGCATGTCTTTTGATGAGGCATGTGCCTGGTTCAAGGATTACAAGCATCTATCCTCCAAATTGGAAAAAGCCTAGGGCAACCCACAAGATCTGGGCATGTGGGAAGCCACAATAGATATAAAGTACTAAATATAGAAGAAAACAATTCTCTGCTGTCATGCGGGTCTCATCTAGATGGTGAGCTTGGCCAGGACAAAACACCAGTGCTTGATTCACATTTGAAAAAAGAAAAAAATATATTGTATTCCCAGATATAGTGGAGATAAGGAGCATAACAACTCCAATCCCATCAAAAGATCAAATGAGACACAATGTCAGAACCATGTATGTGGGATTAACAGAGTTAGATCTCAATGAATTGTTACCTGAAACAAGAAAAGAAGATCTGGAGGAATTTCACTTCTTAAGAACTATTAACCCAAAAAAGGATATAGTCCTTCTGATCAAGATAACCCCAAAAATAAATATTCCTTTTACAAAAACATCTATCCTCCTAGATTCTAGAGCAAATGCTGTCTTCATTGACCAGCAATTTGCATAGCATCTTCATTTACCCTTAACTCTGCTAAGAAGATCTATTCCAGTATATAATGCTAATGGAACCTTAAATGCCACTGGAAAAATAACACACAACTGTCAACTTGTTATGGAATATGAAGGTCATCGTGAGAAACTGACTGCTGAGGTCACCAATCTTGGAAAGTTTGAATTCATTCTGGGCTATAAGTGGTTACAGTGCCACAACCCAGAAATAGATTGGACAATAGGAAAGGTTCAATTGACTAGATGTCCCCAGCACTGTCAGAATCTCCAACAAGGTGATTCCACCCTGTCCAAGTTTTTACAGGCATTGCAGAAAGAACAGTGTGAACAGTTGTATTAGGTATACTATTGGATACATTCACTGGAGAAAAATCAAGACACCCAAAAAGTACTTGAAAGGGTCCAGCCAAAAGAGACCCCACCAGAGGAATTAGTGCCAAAAGAATACCATGATTACCTCACAGTCTTTTCAAAGAAAGATTCTGAGAAAATGCCCCTGTGCAAGCTGTGGGACCATGCAATTGAATTGCAAGACAAGTTCAAACCCCACAAAAAAAGAATTATTCCTCTTTTGATTGATGAACAGGAAGAAGTCACTGCATTTCTAGATGAACAATTGCAGAAAGGCTATATTCGTCCTTCAAAATCACCACAAACTTCCCCTATATTCTTTATTCTGAAAAAAAAATGGTGGAAAGCAAATGGTACAGGATTACCAATATCTTAACAAACATACCATCAAAAACAATTATCCTTTGCCACTGATTTTGCAACTCATAGACAAATTAAAAGATGCTAAATTATTTACCAAAATGGACCTAATGTGGGGATACAACAATGTATGCATTAAAGAGGGAGATGAATGGAAAGCCATCTTCATATGCTTTCAAGGAGCATATGAATCTCTCATGATATATTTTGGATTATGCAATTCCCCCACCACATTCCAGGCAATAATGAATGAAATCTTCACAGACATGGATGATGTGGTGGTGGTCTATATAGATGACTTACTAATATTCACAAAAACAGAAGATCAAGCAGAACATGATCAAATTGTGTTAAAAGTACTCTGATGACTTAAAGAAAACGATCTCTTTGTAAAAGCCCCCAAATGCCACTTTTGTATCACAGAAGTAGATTTTCTGGGCATGATCATGGGAAAGAACAGCATTTCTATGAATCCAAAGAAGGTTGAGGCCATAATGAAATGGCCCATTCCATCTAATGTCTGAGGAGTTAGGAGCTTTTTAGGACTTGCCAACTTCTATCGTCACTTTATTTCCAATTTCTCACAAGTGGCCAGACCCCTTAATGATCTCTTAAAGAAAGAAGTCTCATTTGAATGGGGCTTAACTCAGCAAGAAGCATTTGAAATGCTTAAGACTGCTTTCATATCCACCCCCATTTTAGCATACCCTGATATAGATTGTGAATTTTGTTTAGAAGCTGATGCTTTGGATTATGCCACAGAAGCCATGCTCTCCATTAAAAAAGATGACAAGTGGCATCCCATCACCTATGCTTCTTATAGCATGCAATCTACTGAATGAAATTACCCCATCTCAAACAAAGAGATGCTCTTAGTCATGCATTCATTGGAGGAATGGAGACATTATCTCAAAGGAGCTAGATTTTCTGTGGAAGTCTGGAATGATCACCAGAATCTGCAATGGTACCAGACGAGACAAGATCTCAATCACCGCCAGGCATGATGGGTGCAATATTTAATCTAAAATGGTTACATAAGCCCAGAGCTACCATAGGCAAGGCCAATGCACTCTCTAGACAAGAAGATCATGCAATCGGCATAGATCAAAACAATAAAGAAGTCTTAGTAATACCGCCAGAGCAGATCAGAAGTATGGAGCTAGATACTCCACTTCTTATCTTCGATGAAGGTGAACAACTTAATAAATCTATATTCAACAAGCTTTGCAAGCTTATGAAAGAAGATACCATCTATCTTAGTAGGAAGCATTTTTTAATCAAAGAAGAAGATGGCTTGTTGCATAATCCACAAGGCCACACATATGTATCAGACACTGCCCTAATTAAAATGGATACCCTTAGATTATTCCACAATTCCCCAATGGCCAGCCATGCCAGTTATGAAAAGACACTAGAGTTGATCTCCCGATACTACTAGTGGCTAGGAGTCACCACATTTGTAAAGGATTACATGAGCTGCTGTAACAAGTGCCAATGGTTCAAAGGAACAAATAAACCCCTGAGTGGTCTTTTGGTATCACTCATGATCCCTGATACCCCTTGGAGTTACATATTAGCCAATTTCATTACAGATCTCCCTAAATCCTGCACTTTTGATGCAATCCTCATGGTCATCAATTGTTTCTCCAAGGAAGTTGAACTCATTCCATGCACCAAGCAGTACAGTGCCCTGGATATGGCATGTTTATTCTTGAATAACATTTGAAAGCATCATGGTCTTTCTTCTTCCATTGTTTCAGATCAAGGTCTGCAATTTGCTGTGCAAGTAATGACCAAGATCAATAAAGCATTATCTATTGAAACCAAACTCAGCACAGCATTCCATTTCCAGATGGATGGCCAGTCTAAAATAGTCAACAAAGAAGTTTAGAAGTTTTTGAGAATCTTTTGTTTAGAAAAACAAGACAAATGGGCAGATTGGCTTGCCATTGCCCAGTTTTTCATTAATTCTAAACAACATGCTTCTACAAAGAAGACCCCCTTTGAAATCACATGATCATATAATCCATGCATGGGGATTAAGCCCCCTAAAACCAATAAAGCCCCTACTGCTGTAAGATTTGCAGATGACATGGCTGCTACTTTTGATCAAGTAAAGCAGAATATAAAGGCTGTGCAAGTGCACCAAAAGAAGTATGCAGATCAATCATGTAGTGATGCCCCTGATTACATCATGGGCCAACAAGTTTGGTTATCCATAGAGAATCTTAGATTGACATGTGCTTTAAAGAAGCTTTCTGAAAAGTGGTTAGGATTATACACCATTATGAAACTCATCAGAACAAATGCAGTTGAACTGAAACTTCCCTGATCCATGCACATTCACCTGGTTGTTAATATCTTCCAAATTAAACCTTACAAGAAATGTCTTAAAGGCCAGCTGGTTGACCAGCCCAGTCCTGTTAAGGTCACTGAGGACAGAGATAATGAATGGGAAGTAGATTTCATAGTGGACAGCAGGTATTGACAATGCCAGCTAGAATACCTGGTTCATTGGAAAGGATATGATGAAACAGAACAAACTTGGAAGTCACGCTCCAATCTTACCAATGCCAAGGAGGCTATTTCTGACTTCTATCACAACCACCCCTCAGCTCCACAAGCCCTTACCATTGATCCTGAACAATTCCTTTTCCTTTTTCATAAATGTCCCAAAAATATCACTAAAGTTCTAACTCATTATCTCCCCTTTGATCATTTGGATAATGATTTTTAAGTAGGGGGTAGTGTGACAATCCTTGCCATCTCAAATATGGTCTCTGGTAGACTCTTTGTCAAGCTAAACTTAGCACATACTTTTTCCTTTGATCTTATCTTATCTGATTAGAGCTTATCTTCTGCTCCTCTTCCCAATCAGATCTATCTCCATTTGGCTAATCTTTCACACAGTAATCACCATATCTTCTGATCTTCTAACCATTTTACCAGCACCTTTTTTTAATCTCCAAGAGATTCTTTTCATTTCCATGCAGTGCATGGCTGTGGCATAGCCCACTTCATTACCATTGCTGCAGCTTCTCTTCCATTTGATCTGCCACCTGCAGTATCAAACATGTTATTCATATCTGCTTCCCTCAGCCCTAGAGGCTGTGGTGCTTCTTAAATACCATTGGTTGGTATAGACATGGGCATGGACTTCATCATAGATTGGAACTCAGATATCCTAATCAGGTATTAGAGTTAGACAAACATGTACAAATAGATAGTAGTATATAAACCCAAGGGCAAGGCTGGGTTGATCCCCAGTCTAGTCTCTTGTTGATTTCCCAAGAACTCAACTACTAAGCCCCCTCAAGACAACTCTTTCCTCAACAGAACAAGTTAGTACTCCCTCTCTTCATCTTTACTAAGAAAGATAGTAGTAGACTTGGTTTTCCTATGACAAGAGTTTCTTTGGTTGTTTCATGCAGAGTATGAAAACCCTCCTAATGGAATCTTGGAGTTGTGGGAGAGAATTCAGGTGGAGTGGAAAGGGATACCAGTTGAGGAGTGTTAGAAGTTGATTGAAAGCATGCCTAGAAGGATTGAGGCAGTGATCAAGGCAAAGGAAGGCTATACCAAGTACTAATATATCCAAATACCAACCTGATATAATAAGATGCAAAACTGTTGCAATGGTGTTGCTGTTTTAAACTGAACATATCTTAGCCACATGTGAATGAAATCACATGACCCAGTGATCAATTTTATAGCCAAGAGTATGTACTTTATTCTTTCCCACATAACCTAAGCAAAATTCCCACAGATAATTGCAGTGCACCACACACACTGTATTTTAGTTAGTTATTGCAATAGTTTTGGAGCTCTGTCATATGCCATTTCTACTCTGGAACTCCACATCCAACTCCTCGACAACTCTGGAGTGATCTCCTCCGTTCATGTGTGTAGGATCTCTGGACCCACATGACTTTTTCTTTTGTATTCATCCTTGTTCTCTGATTGGCTGTGCCTATCCATTTTGTTGGATCTTTATTCTTAGATGCACAGTCTGGCATATCACATCTCCAGTGCACAGCTCTGGGTTTCTCCTCCCTATCTTACTTATCATCCTGTTCTGCAGTTACTCTATTAGTAATGTGATACAACTTCAGTAGTATAAATATCATAGTTACTTCATTGTACACTCCTTAGTCTGAATATTGATTTGGATAACTCCAGTTGTCTCCCTTCTTATCCTTACATCCCTTCTCCGAAGAGTCAAACCTATGCAAGGCGTGACACATAAGTCCTGTGCTGAGACTCACCCCTCCACTCTGCTACTCTGCTCCTACTCCTATTCACTCGGACTTCCTTCCAGAGGACTGGAGTGACCGATCTTAACAAGCTCACTGTATCATAGCAACAAAAATGCTTGGATGACAAAAGATCTCTTTGAGAAGTAAGTTCAGAGGCTATTCTATTCTATCTAAGCTTGTATCAAGGTCTACTCAACAGATGATTAAAACTCCTTAATCAAAACATGCAACAGCAGCACTATTATATCTATTTACTCATTAACAACTTTTTGGACCATTTCATGGACTACCACCCCACTAATATTTATCTTAAATACTTCTAGTCAAATCTAACATCACATGTTCAACCATGTAATGCTAGCATTATTTGTACAACAAAAGCACTTTATTACCAGGCTTTCTGCTTGCAAGCACTCAAACTTAATGCTGCTCAGCAACAAAACATTTATAAGATTGATCTCTATAAGGCAATCTTATTGGCAGTTGAAGCATGGGAAAAGATTAAGCCTTTGATAATTGTAAACTGCTGGAACCATACTAGAATTTAGCCTGATTCTAATGCTTATTCCAATAGCATACCACCACTGATCACATCACACACCACTGAGATTACAAAACCTACTGAAATTACTACTGCATGGGTTCTCATTTACAAATTTGCAATGCCTTTTTGGTGATTCTTTTATAGTAGCAAACTGGGACTCTATTCTAAAGATTGTCATAAATGCTAAAAACAACAGTGAAAGAGCACTAGAGGGGTTGAATCATCTTACCATTCCAATTTTCAGATGTCATATCAATGATCTCTCTGCTACACAAGCTTTCAACTCTTTATCATCAAATATCATATTTTTGGCACTTTCAAATCTTACACAGTTCTCTAATGCTGAAGAATCTTTGGCTAAAGCTGTAAAACACCTCGCAAAACATAGACAAATCATCAGAACACCTCTTACCTTGAATGAAATGCTCAATCCAGTTAAAGAACAGGTTATTGGAGATATAAACTATGACTTCAAAGGCAGAGATCAGAAGATAGTTGCAAAGGTGAATTATGAGATGGCAGTGAAATAGTGTGAAGTAATGGATGTCAATGATGAGCCTGAGGAAGTAGAAGATAAAGATCCAGAAATAGAGCTAAGCAAGGCTATCAAGTTATGCAAAATGATGGAACAGGTGTTCATTGGCTATGGGTTACTCACCACATCACTGGATCTTGCCTAGAGTGTAAGGAAACTAAGGGTTGAGCTGTGCCAGATAGAAACAGCAGGGCTAAAGCAGGTGACATTGGATCAGTGGGTCAAGGATAAGGGATTGTCACAGTAGTCACATTGTGACTCACATATCACACTAACATCACCTTGCATACCATAACTAATGCATGACAAAAGCCTACTGCCCAACTCTATGCATTATGAGCAGTTCTACTGTATCACACAACTTTCCACCTCCACCAAAAGATGTCCTTTCAAGTTGAATATCTTTACTTTCTTTTCCAGCATTCAGGCATCAATTCCCAGTCACTTCATCCAGTACTTGGAACTGGAGCAATGGGGTCCAGATGATGATGACAGCCATTCCAAAGAGGATGTCATACCTGTACTCGAGTAGGAAGACTTGCATCCATGCATGGCATTGGTCAAGGCATGGCCACACTTGGGATATCTCATTATAAATAAGCAGTGGGGCTGGGACACACGAGGTGGAATCTCCCCAAACGGACTAGTACAACTTCTACAGACATGTCCCTCACCGCACGGCATGTCCCTCGCTATCGATACACGAGGATATACCAGGCTCGATCAATTACCAGTGAGCCTTGCACTGGCCCAGATCTCGTCCAATTTTTTCATTGATATTGTTGACTCCAGGATTGGAGCAGAATCTGTATCAGCCATTGGTGCTTCTTTACTGCCTTGCAACCAGGTTATGTCATTGTCA
>JBBPUB010000345.1:0-17040 GCA_038094415.1 Xerocomus alliaceus
GGAAGGAGACAACCAGAGTTATCCAAATTGATATTCAGACTGAGGAGTGTACAGTGAAGTAACTATGATATTTATACTACTGGAGTTGTATCGCATTACTAATGGAGTAACTGCAGAACGGGATAATAAGTAAGATGGGAATGAGAAACCTGGAGCTGTGCACTGGAGATGCGATATGCTGGACTGCACATCTAAGAATGAAGATCCAACAAAATGGACAGGCACAGCCAATCAGAGAACAAAGATGAACATAAAAGGAAAAGTCATGTGGGTCCAGAGATCCTACACATGCGAATGGAGGAGATCACTCTGGAGTTGTTGAGGAGTTGAATGCAGAGTTCCGGAGTAGGAACAGCATATGACAGTCCACAATGAAATCAACTTTCTACTCGTTATCTCTGTCTTCTGTTACGTTAACAGGACCAGGCTGATTAACTGGCTGACCATCTAGGCATTCCTTATATGGTTTGATTCAAGAGATATTAATGACTGGATGGATCCTCATGGATCAGGGAAGCTTTAGCTCCACTGCATTGGTACCCATCATCTTAGTAATGATAAATGGTCTGAGCCATTGTTTGGAAAGTTTCTTTAAAGCATGCATCAAGCAGAGATTTTCAGTGAATAACCAGACTTGCTGGCCTATTTTGTAACCCAAGGCATCACTGTGATGTTGATCTGCATACTTCTTCTGATGTACCTGAGCCGCTTTCATATTCTGTTTTACTTGATCAAATGTGGTGGCCATTTCATCTGCAAATCATATGGCAGCCAGTGCCTTGTCCATCTTTGGTAGTTCTATTCCCATTTGGGGGTTGTATGAATGTGTGACTTCAAAGGGGGTCTTCTTAGTAGAAGTGTGTTGTTTAGAATTAATGGAAAACTGGGCAATGGCAAGCCAATCTGCCCATTGATTTTGCTTTTCTGTGCAAAAGATTCTCAGAAACTTTTGGACTTCTTTATTAACAATCTCCAATTGTCTGTCCATTTGTGGGTGAAATGCATTGCTAAGTTTAGTTTCAATAGATAAGGCTTTATTGATCTCAGTCATGACTTGCACAGCAAACTGTGGACCTTGATCTGAAACAATGGAAGAGGGAAGACCATGATGCTTCCACATGTTATTCAGGAATAATCATGCCATATCCAGGGCACTGCACTGATTGGTGCAAGGAATAAGTTCTACATCCTTGGAGAATCTATTGATGACTATAAGAATAGCATTGAAAGATTGGGATTTAGAAAGGTCTGTAATAAAATTGGCGAAAATATGAGTTCAAGAGGTTTCTGGGATGGGTAAAGGCACCATCAACCCACTAGGGGCCTTATTGGTTCCTTTGAATCTTTGACATCTCTCACAATGACTTATATATTCTTTTACAAATGTGGATATTTCTGGCCACCAATAGAATTGGGAGATCAACTCCATAGTCTTCTCGTACCTAGGGTGACCAGCAATTGGAGAATCATAATACAATCTGAGAATGTCCATCTTAATCAGGGCAGAATCTGGTATGTATATGCGGCCTTGTGGATCATGCAACAAGCCATCTTCTCCTTCAAGTAAAAAATGTTTTCTGCCTAGATGAATGGTATCCTTCTCCATTAGCTTACAAAGCTCATTGAATATAGATTTATTAAGTTGTTTGCCTTCATCAGAGATGAGAATTGGAGTATCTTGCTCCATTGATCCAATCTGCTCTGACAGTATTACTAATACTCCTTTGTTGTCATTTTCTATTCCAATAGCGTGATCTTCTCATCTAGAAAGGGCATCTGCCTTTCCCATGGTTGCTCCTGGCTTATGAATCCATTTCAAATGGAATCTAGACAAATATTGTGCCCATCTGGCTTGTCGGTGATTAAGATCTTGATGTGTCTGATACCATTGGAGGTTCTGATGATCATTCCAGACTTCCACCAGAAATCTAGCTCCTTCAAGATAATGTCTCCATTCCTCCAATGCTCTAATGACCAAAAGCATTTCTTTATCTGAGATGGGGTAATTTCATTCAGCAGGTTGCATGCTATGCGAGATGTAGGCAACAGGATGCCACTTATCCTCTTTCTTTATTGAGAGTACTGCTCCCGTGGTGTAATCTGAAGCATCGGCCTCTAAATGAAATTTGTAATCTATGTTGGAGTAAGCCAAAACTGGGGCCATGATGAAAGCATTTTTTAACATTTCAAACACTTGTTGTTGAGAGGTTCCCCATTCAAAGGGGGTTTCTTTCTTTAGTAAATTGTTAAGTGGTCTAGCCACTTGAGAGAAATCGACGATGAATTTTCAATAGAAGTTTGCTAACCCTAGGAAGCTCCATACTTCTTTCAGATTTGTGGGAATGGGCCATTGTGTTATAGCCTCAACCTTTTTTGGATCCATAGAAATGCCATTCTTTCCCACAATCATGCCTAGAAAGTCAACTTTTGTGACACGAAAGTGGCATTTAGGGGCTTTCACAAAGAGGTCATTCTCCATTAGTCTTCAGAGTACTTCTTGTATGATCTTGTCATGCTCCTTTGGGTCTTCTGTCTTTGTGAATATTAAAAGATCATCAATGTAGACTACTACCACATCATCCATGTCCATGAAGATTTCATTCATCATCGCTTGAAATGTGGCTGGAGAATTGCATAAGCCGAAATACATTACAAGTGGTTCATAAGCTCCTCTGAAGCATACAAAAGTGGCTTTCCATTCATCTCCTTCTTTGATTCATATGTTATTATATCCCCAACGAAGATCCATTTTCATGAATAATTTAGCATCTTTAAGTTTATCAACTAATTGTGATATGAGGGGTAACAGGTAATTGTTTTTGATGGTTCTTTCATTGAGATATCAGTAATCCTGTACCATTCATTTACCTCCATCCTTCTTTGGGATGAAAAATACGGGAGATGTTTGCAGTGATTTAGAGGGGCAAATGTAGCCTTTCTGTAATTGTTCATCTAGGAATGCAGTGACTTCTTCCTGTTTGTCTACTGATAGGGGTATAATTCATCCTTTTCGGGGTTTAAAATTGTCTTGAAGATTGATGGCATGATCCCAAGGTTTTCTTAAAGGCATTCTCTTGAAATCCTTCTTCAAAAAGACCATGAGATAATTGTGATACTCTTTTGGGACTAATTGTTCAGGGGGAGTCTCTTTTGGTTGTACCCTTTCGAGTACCTTTTTTGTGTCATTACTCCTTTCCAAGGAATTTATCCAATGGTAAACTTGATAGCTTTGATCTAGCTGTTCTTTCTATAGCATTTGTAAAAACTTGCTTGGGGTGGAATCACCTTGTTGGAGATTTCAACAGTGCTGGGGACATCTTATCAATCTAACCTTTCTAGTAGTCCAATCTATTTCTGGATTGTGGCATTGTAACCATTCATACCCTAGAATAAATTTGAACTTGCTTAGATTGGTGACCTCAGCTGTTAATTTCTCACAATGACCTTCATATTCCATAACAAGCTGATAATTATGTGTAATTTTTCCAGCAGCATTCAAGGTGCCATCAGCATTATACACCACTATAGGGTGTCTTAAAGGGGTTAAAGGTAGATGAAGATGCTATGTAGAGCTTTGATCAATGAAGATTGCATTTGCACCAGAGTCTAGGAGGGCAGATGTTTTAGTAAAGGGTATATTGAGTTTTGGAGTTATCTTTATTGGGAGAACTATATTCTTCTGGGGATTAATCATTCTCAAGAAGTGGAATTCTGCTTCTTTCATATTGGATAAGAGATCATCTAGATCTGCTTCTGATAGATTAGAATATATTGTTCTGACGTCATGTTGTTTCTGTTCGGGCATGGTCATAGAAGCTTTTATGCTTCTTATTTCCACTACTTCTGGGAAAACTTTCTCTGTTTTGGTTATATGTGAATCAAGTACTAGTGTTTCATTCTGGCTGAGCTCATCATCTAGATGAGACCTGCATGATAGCAAAGATAAAGTTTCTTCTATTTCTAGAATAATATATCAATTTGGGCTTTCCACTTCCCCAGACTTAAGGGGTTGCCCTAGTCTTTTCCCTTCTTGGAAATGGTTTTGTAATCTTGAAACCAAGCACATGCTTTCTTGAATCCCATTCTGGCAATGGATTTACTCCAATCCCATCCTTTCCCTTTGTCTTGTGGAATTATATCAGGTTGTTGGGTATCTCCTTTGCTCATTTCTTGGATATTTTGGAATGGGCATCCCATAGTGCACCATTTGGCATGTTCTCCTTCAAGGAACTTACACTTTTCACATGCCTTTTTGGGTTTAGTGCATTTAGAAGCTACATGGGGTCCTTGACAATTAAAGCACTTAAGGGGTCCACAGGTTCCTTGCCCCTTTTGTATTGCATCTATGTCCATGGCATTTGGATCTTGTGCTGGGCAAGAGATCCGTTCTGCAGTTCCTTGGCGAACAAATCCCAGGAGTTCTTGGTATTTGCCATACTCTTTTACTTTTCTCATGAAGGTGGTGCAATCATTGTAGTGACCATCTCATAAGAACAGATACTTGACCATTTCCTAATTCATGTTTCTTTCCATGATCTGCAAGATCTGATCTCCATCGTACTCAGCAGTTGCTAAGTAATTTTCAAGCTTGATGAGATATTGGGTGACAGTTATTTTGTCAGTCTGTTTTAGGTTTTCAATTTGTTGTCTAGCCCACTCTTTCTCATTGGTCAGGCAGAAATGAAGTTCTATGAGTTTCTTAAACTCCAGCCAATCCGTAGTATTCCCTTTTAGGATTTTATTCAGATGGGCCTGGGCAAATGCTCCAGCATTGCCTTTTGTCATTTGGAATAGTATTGCTTTTACTCCAATTTCTCCTTGGAGTGCTCCAATGTTTTTCTGCCTTCATACTTGGGCTTTTGTCCACCATTCTTCAAACTTTCTTCCTCTCGTTCCATCATACTCTCCTGGATCTGCTATGACTTTTGTGATCCAAGCAGGGGTGTCTGCTGGGGCCTTTACCTGCTCTTCCATTTCTTCTAAGTCTTCTTTTAATTTCCAGTTTTCTCGTAAGATCTGTTCTAGAGCAGCTTCTTGTATGTTTAGATAATCTTTTAGATGAATTCCCAATTGGAAAAGATCATTCTTGGAAGATCTGGCTAACGTGTCCAGTGCATGTTCAAGATGTTCAGGTATTGACATTATGGTTTAATTGAATGCAGCTATAGTGGTGTTATTGTCTTCATCATCTAATCTGACTAGTCTTGGAATATGCCAGTCATTCTTGTTATACCAGCCTCCGCAGTATCTCCAGTTATCTCTGGAAGCTTTGGTAGGGCTGACTATTTCTGCACTTATCCCAAAAGGGTTTTTTTTGGTTTTATACACGTGTACTATGGCAAGTATTGGGGTGTTGTGTTTAATGACTTGCTTGATTATCCAACAAAGAACTGCTGTGAATACTAGGAAAATTCCTACTAGAGTTGCTAAAATGAGTTTGAACTTAGAGATCATCTAGCACTGGTGTGGGTTGTGTTGGAGTCCTTCACCAAAGATCCAACCTTCTGAGGTAGTGTTGGTAGCAGGGACTACTTCGATGAATGCAAAGAAGGGCAAGCGTAAAGTTCTGGTTTGGTTTTCTACAAAGAGGATTGGGACTTGGGAATTGGTTGCATACTTGGCAATCCACTTAAGGAAGTAGATGGTGATGAGGTAAAAGATCAGACTGAATGAAAGAAGAATGACAATTAATTGCATTCAGTATTTGTAAGAGTGAGGCAGCAGGTTCCTTAATCCTATCCTACTTCCTCTTTCTATCCCTCTTTTTATCTTCTGCTGGTATTGCCTTCTTTGCCTTTTTCTAGGCAGTGGCAGTGCAGGAGCTTCTTCAAACTTATATTCTGACCACCCTTCTAATAGGCAGCACTTGAGGAGATGAAAGGTTCAGCTATAGAAATGTGCCTGAACCATCAAAGCTATACTGTAAAATCCCCTCTCTTCTTCTGAGGGCAGCCAATGCAGTGGTGACCGATCAGTGATGTCTATAATGCTCAGACCCAGGCTGCAGTCGTTTGGATTGGGGGTAGGCAGAAGGAGGAGGTCAGGGGACTCTGACTCTCTCTCGAACTTCATAGGGGCAGGTGCTATAAGGGGAACGACTATGTCCTCTTCCTTTATATCTGTGATTAGTGATATGCTTTCTTCAAAGTTGATCTCTTCTCTCAGATCTCCTACGATCATATCTCTCACAATTGAGACCTATTGGGGGAAGCCTGGTAAAGAAGCCTCTAATTCTCTTAAAAAGGCTGTGGCAGGTGACTCTGATCTGTCTCCACCCTCTGGGACCTGGGTGGCCAGCTCTTGTGCTTCTCTTGGCTCTGCCCATTGATGACCAACAATGAAGGGACAAAGGAAGTGGTGGAACTGGGGAAAGGACACTAGCACTCATTAGTACCAGTGTTGCTGTAGTAGAAGGGGTCACTAGAAAAGATAAGAGTCTAGTCTAATGAAACAGCTGAACCTGCTAGAGGTGAACTTGAACTGGCTCTACTACTAACTATTAGCTAAAAAGGATAAGAGAGTACTAACTTGCTATGGTTAGTAGAAAGTTGAGGATGGGCTTGAGGCTTAGAAGTCAAGTTCAGGTGAAAACCAAGATGTTACGCGAGTAGCCTGAGTCGACTACCGGAGGGATATCCTGGACTAGGAGTGACTTGGGACTTGGGGGGGACTGAGGTGCTTGGGACGAAGGACACGGTGCAGGGGCTGCAGCGGACTCAAGACTACGTGTTATTGCGTAGACCAAGAATGTAGACTACGATACAAGATTGGGGCTTATAAGGATAACAAGTAGAAGCGCATAGAAGGTCATGGAAGGGCGGGGATACTAAGCCGTCATGAGAGAGACGACTGCGGAGAGATAAGCGTCCCGAGACAATGGTAAAATATACGAAGATTATAAAGCAAGGAAAGCTGCGGAACGTGACGACATTACCAGAATGAAGTATCGTTCAACCCAGTGAAAGAAGAAGGGTGGAGCGTGCTGGGGAACGAGGAAGCTAAGAAGGAAAATATAGCGGTGAATGTAAAGAATCGTAACACAAGAGACTAGACTGGGGATCTACCCAGCATTGTCCTTGGGGTTTATATACTACTATACTATTTGTATATGTTTGTCTAATCCTAATACCTGATTAGGTAGAATGCTATGCCTATGCAGTAGGGATGCAGCTAAGGTAAGAGTTCATGTTGTAGCTATTCAATAGCGATAAAGGTGTATCACAGCCTCTAGGGCTGAGGGGAAGTGGAAATGAATAATATGCTTGATACTGCAGGTGGCAGATCAAATGGAAGAGAAGCCACAGCAGCAGTAATGAACTGGGCTATGCCATAGCCATGCACAGCATGGAAATGAAAAGAATCACTCAGTGATTAAAAGGGCGTTGGCTACACATGTTAGAAGTCTAGAAGGACACAGTAATTACCATGGCAAAGAATAGCCAAATGGAGATAGATCTGATTGGGTAGAAGAGCAGAAGATAAGCATGATCAGATTAGTCATGAAATGATAAGATAAGATCAAGCAAAAAGTATATGCTAAGTCCATTGCGATGAAGAGTCTACCAGTGACTGTATATGAGACGGTAAGGATTGTCACAATAATGGAAAGAGGCAAAGAGGAAGGCCAAGGAGATAGTGTGGAAGAAGGCTGAGGCAGAGGTGCGTGTGGCAGAGGAAAAGAGGCAGACAGAGGTGGTGGAATGGAGGTGCAAGAAGGTGGTGGAGGTGGCCAAGAAAAGGGTGAGTGGCCATGTTCTGTGAATACAGACACTACTGATTGTTATTAGGCCAAGCAAGTCCAGGTCATGCAGACCATGGACAAAGGCAAAGGGAAGGTGCCATCTCCATGCAACCAGTGCGAATCGAGGGATGAGCTATGCAAGATGGGCACAGGCAAGTCCAAGTCCTGTATCGCCTGTCAAGAGGTGAAGGTGAAATGCGTGCACCCCAGAGATGGCAAGGCACCAGAGAAACCATCAATGAAAAAGTCCACGACCAAACAGAGGCATATCACAGGAGTGGAAGAAGATCCAAGGCCATGCAAGAGAGTGTGTGAGGATATGGAGATGAAGGTGGAGGCAGGGCCAAGCGGGGAGAGTGGCATCAAATGCACCCTTTAGGACATCAAGCTGGTGATCTGGTTGTTGGACAAACATGTCTGAATCCAGACCTATCTGCTCCACCAGCTTGTGGAGCTCAAGGAGGTGGAGGCATATAATGACCTGGAGGAGGAGATGGGGGATGAGGTCATGGTGAAGGCAGTGGGAGAGCTGGAGAGGTTGAGGGAGGACTATGAGAAGTCTGGAATGTCGCCGCTGTTACCCCTGTAGTAACATATTAGTCCTTGAATTGTATAACACAGCAACAGAGTTGAATGAAGAAACAGAGTGAACTTGGAACAGAAGGAACTACCATAGGAGTGGTGCAGAGGTGTGCGGAGTGCACGTAGAGTGTGGATACATATGGAGAATGCAAGCACAGAGGAGTAAGACCAGAATGACATGAGCAGACTCCTATTCCCCTCTTAAGCCAAAGTGGTAGAGAGGACATGGAGGCCAAGGAAAGGTGAGCAGACAGAGATGCCAAAAGACGGATGTCTGGAGGAATAAAGTTACAGTGGACAGGACAAAGTGAGCCTGGGGGGTTGACATTTCGAACATCAGTACCTGGAAGAGTTGCTCCCCAAATCTGAGTCATTAACAGATGAAAAAGTGGGAGGGCTGAGCAGTATCTGATGGTGCATGAGTCCAGAACCCAACAAGGTATGCAGAGTATGCATCAGAATGCTACACCTAATATGAAGTGCATCAGGTCAACATGGTGGAATAACGGAGGAGGTGCAGAGTTGGGATATGGCAGGACCAGAGGGGCAAAAGGTCGAAAAGGAAAGACAAGAAATAAACAAATGGAAAAAAGGACAAGTAAACACAGGTGAAAATGAAATTGGAGTATTAGAGAGAACAAAATTAAACAGAGTATATCAGATACTAGATAGTACAGGAATAAGAACAGAAAGGACAGAGGTCTGAAGAAGAGCAGAAGTCAATCATCCGAGGATAAAGAGGTGTTGGAGGAACTTGAGGACATGGAGGAAGGAACAGATGCATGCATCATAGTGGCATGAGAGTTGGAGCAGGGACAAGAGATCATGGAGTGTCCCATGGAACTGCAGAACATACAGAGCATGAGATTGATGCAGCAAAGTTGTTCTTCTGGATGAAGGCAACTGTCAGAGCCCAAGAGCAGAGTTGGAGAGTTGGATGAATCAGAGGATAGGAGGTCATGAGTCGCAGGTGATGCTTCAGCAGAAATGTCTAAGGACGAGAGAGGATCTGTGGAAGGCTCATCTGGAGTTGCGGAGATGGACAGAGTTGATAAAGACAAGTTGGAGGAGGGAGGAGGGTTACTAGTTTGTTCTTTCTGAAGTTCTCAATACTGGTGGTCAATCTCCTGAGCTATAAAATGGAGTTTATAGATAGTGGAGGGCTTCTCAAGACAAGAGAGTTCATCTTTGATGCAATCAGGAAGTCCTAAGTAGAAGCTTTGGAGGAGTGCACCGGAGCCCCATTCTTAGACCTGAGAAGTGGAGCAATTCCACTCAACTATATATTGGGAGATCCTTTTGGAGTTGGACATGTAGAGTGATGTGAGAGCTGCCTTAGCATCAGTGACTGGGTTGTGAGGGCTGAAATTCGACTGAAGTTCATGAAGGAATAAATACCAATCATCCATCCATAATGGATGATTCTATGGAGTGTCAACTCTGAGGAGGTCCAGCTTGAAATATTCTAATGCAGTGCCAGAGAGGTAAGACTGTGCAAATGTGACCTTGGCTCAATTAGTGTGAAACGAGCGCAGGCAAGCTTGGAAGTTAAGTTCACATTGTGCAATGAAGGAATGGAGTTTTGATGGATGGAGACCATCAAAACAATTTGGTGAATGGATTTTAGGAGTGGTCGAAGCAGAGTTGAACAGGAGTTCAGAGTTCATAGCCTTGATGGCGTTAGCCAATTGTGCAAAAGGTTTGAAGGCAAGCGGAGTGCTGTTCCTAGGAGTGGAGTGAGCACTGGAATGAGTGGAGTGCGACAGGGGGGACTAAGTACGTCTATCTCCAGGCAGTGGAGTACCCATAGATAATCTAGAGGTTGTGGAGACACAGCTCCTATGGTGCATAAGGTACACAGAGGTGGAGGACTGAGGGTGAGTAGAGATGCTGAGGAGGTTGCCTGGGATGGAGCAATAACTACCGAACATAGACTGAAGGGCTTGGCATTGGGATGGATAGTACTGACAACTGCTCATGCTTGATGGTGATGGAGAACCTACACAAATGGGAGTCTGAATATACTGTTAAGATCAGTTACTCTAGTCCTCCAGAAGAAAGTCCATGGGCATGGGAGTAGGAGTGGAGTAGCAGAGCAGAGGGGTGAGTCTCAGTGCAGGATTTATGTGTCACGCCTTGCATAGGTTTGACTCTTTGGAGGAGGGATGTGAGGGTAAGGAAGGAGTTATCCAAATTGATATTTAGACTGAGGAGTGTACAGTGAAGTAACTATGATATTTATACTACTGGAGTTGTATCACATTACTAACGGAGTAACTGTGGAATGAAATAATAAGTAAGATGGGAATGAGAAATCCAGAGCTATGCACCAGAGATGTGATATGCTGGACTATGCATCTAAGAATAAAGATCCAACAAAATGGACAGGCACAGCCTAATCAGAGAACAAAGATGAACATAAAAGGAAAAGTCATGTGGGTCTGGAGATCCTACACATGCGAACGGAGGAGATCACTCCAGAGTTGTCAAGGAGTTGGATATGGAGTTCTGGAGTAGGAATAGCATATGACAGTGTGACACATAAGTCCTATGCCAAACATCCTCACCCCCTCTGTTCCACCCATCCTTTCCTCACCCTCCCATTGCAACTTTGTTCCAGACATTGTTGAACTTATTTAAAGGACCTGGATTTGACAGTATATTCAAACTCATACTTGTACTTGTCATACTCACTATGTTGCACACCCAAACATTCTGTCAACAACTTGAGTTGGTCTTTGACTCCTCTCACACCATTCCTGGTGACTTTCATAGCCTTAGCACTAGACCTGTGACTTTCCCATCCATCTTCACTGCACCTCGTCATTGCACCACTCCTTCTGGTCCATTTGACTCTCCTCTCACTCCACTACTAGAAATGGGCCTTGTCTCCTCCTGAATCCATGAACTCTGGGATGATTCTGTCCCCAAAGAAAAAGGTCTTCATGCTCCAGCCCCTCTGGTCTCTGAAGATAATAACAGTAATGATTCACCATTCAATCCCTCAGAACCATCTAATTCCTCTGATTCAGATGACCCCTTTGATGATGACAATGAGCAACAGCCCAACAATGTACTCTTGACTTTTAAACCATTTAACCAACTCATCAATGCCATCTGGGATATGACTCAGCAGGCACTCCAGCATAAGTCCTCTGATACTCCTAAAACCAAAGTCTGGGAGTGTCATATCCTGGATTTCAACTCCGGTTAGCACAGCGCAACTCTGGCATGATCTACTTAGAAAGGCATTCTTTATCTTTGGACTTTGTTCATTATAGTACCTCTTGTTCTTCTTATCTTACATCTCCTTTAGTATTAGTTCTGCAGTCTCCATTCTCTGTCACTTAGAGTTCATTATGGAGCATAGCTTTGGTGACTGCTAACACCAGTCACAGCTCTGGACTTCATATTACCAGACTCCATCCTATGCACTCCATTCTAGTGGTGTTTCTCAGTAGTATATATATTCTGTACAATTCTGCTGTACTCTCCTCAGTATGAATATCAACTAAGTTTCCTCCACCTCCTCCAGTCTCTTTCTTCCTGTTCCCCTCCTTACCTCTGTCTCAACGAGGACCAGACTAGAGCAAGAGTGCAACACATACATCCTGCACTAAGTCCTCACACTTCTAAGTCCACCCATTACTATCTCCACCTGGACTTTAGTCCATCTCTGTGCTAACCTCTAAACCTCTGCCCCACTAGCTCAGACTTATCCAGAGTAACATCCTGGAGAGACCAGACTTGACAGTATATTCATACTCACACCTTGTTTTAGTCCTCAAGACCTCATGTCTTGTACCTATACTTACAATACTTGCTCCAGAACCATGGCTACCTTTGGTAGTCCCTGTAATATTTCTGGCGAATATGTCAGCTTCACTACTCATGGCCACGTCCCCTTGATTTCTGGTATTTTCAGATGTAACTCCCATTTGATGGTGCTGCCTTTAGAATAATCTCTGCCATCTTCTCATTTTTGGAAGTTGGTTGGTGACCAGTCTCACTCCTAGTCATTGATTCATTTAGCACCTGAGATAGATGGCTCACAAGGACCTCCTGGTGGTGCTGGCAGCCCTCCACCCCTGGACCCCAGTGATGGTGGTGATGATGGTGATGGTGGTGACAATCCAAATGATAACCTGCCTGGTGACAACCCCGATCAATCTGATGATGATCCGGCCTCTGAATCCAAAGATGACGATCTCAATCACATACCGCTAGCTTATGAACCGTTCGCACAGCTTGCTAACACAATCTGGGACATGAAAAGAGTGGCCCTCAGGCATAACAACAATTCTGATACCCTGAAGGCAAAGGTCCAAGAGCCAGATCCATTCAATGGAACAGATCCCAAGAAGCTCCAGCCTTTCGTTGTTCAGTGTGAACTGAACTTTCAAGCAAACCTGAAGACCTATCACACAGATAGGATTAAGGTAACATTTGCACAATCATACCTTAAGGGTGTAGCCCTAGATTATTTTGAACTGAACTTGCTCGGGACCGAACCCCTGTATCTCTAGCCAAAGTGGATGGATGACTGGCAGACATTTTTATATGAACTGCAGTCCAACTTTGGACCTCATGACCCTGTTGCTGACACAGAAGCTCAACTTGAGTGACTGCAGATGAAAGACTCACAGCGCATTACCAGATATATCATTGAGTGGAATCGCCTGGTGAGCCAGGTCTGGAATTGGGGCCACAGTGTGCTCCACTAGAGTTTCTACATAGGACTTCCAGATCAGATCAAGGATGAGGTCTCTTGTCTTGGCAAGCCTGACACCCTTGCTGAACTCCATGAGATGGCCCAAAGGATAGACCATTGATATTAGGAGCAAAAGGAGGAAATCTCCTGAGCAACCAAGCTGAGTGGCTCAAACTCCAGAGGCCACTTCAACAATAAATCCACCAACTTGACATCCTCAAACAACAACTCCAGCACCTCCAACAAGCCCAAGGACGAATCCAAGTCCAAGGGATCTAACTCCTCACCCTCTGGATCATCCAAAGGTGGTAAGAACTCATCTAAAAATAGAGATGCTAACAATGCTGATAGCATCTCTGCCAAGTTGGGCAAGGATGGCAAGCTTCTCCCTGAGGAGCACCAACGCTGCCTTCACCAAGGTCTCTGCCTGTTCTGCAGGCAATCTGGGCACACTGCCAAGGAGTGTTTGAAATCCAGCTCTAGAGCTTTGAAGGCTCATGCTGCTGCAGCTACTCCAGCAGAAGCCTCAACAAGCTTCACTTTTTTGAAGGCGAAAAAATAGAGTGTGGCTCTCATAGAACTGCATGGTCTGGGAGTCACATTATTCCTGATCATGCACCTCAGGAACTCTGTCTCAATGCGTCTGCTCTTTCCAATCCTAATTCCCTTAAACCTATAGTATCCATTCTGACTCTTAATCTATCCTCCATCTTGTGTCTACTTGACTCCAGTTCTACCCACTGCTTCATAGATTCCACATTTGTTAATACCCACAAAATCCCTATGAACTGCTTTCCCTCCATCTCTTTGATGGCTTCTCTACCTCCAACATCAACTCTGCCATAGACCTTCCAATCCTTTTTCCATCTGGTGAAACCACCTCCGATACGTTCTATGTAATCTTACTGGATCCCTCTTGTGCAATAGTATTAGGGCACAGCTGGCTCACCTGCTACAATCTGTTGATTGATTGGGTATTGGGCAGCATCATGTTCTAGACTTTCATAGGTGGGGTGCCAACCCCAACGTCAACCTCCATGTCTCCTAAGTCGAACTCTGTTCCTTTTTCTCTGTCATCTGACAATTACCCCACTCATTCTCTGGAGACTACACCCCCAGATTCACCTAGAGCCCCTAGGCTTATATGCCCAGTGATCTCCTTCGTCAATGCAGCCATGTTCAATTGTGCTTGCAAGTTGAAGGGCTCTGTTCCCTTCACCCTTTCCCTTTGAGATATTAACTCTGTTAAAGCTTGCTCAGTTATAGTTTCCAATGCTCTGGAGGAACCTCCAGACCTCTCTGGAGTTCCCTTGGAGTACCACAACTTTGTGAATGTCTTCAGCAAGAAGAAGGTGGATATATTCCCCAAGCACCATCCCTTCAATCTGAAAATTGACCTCAAGGAAGGTACCAAACCTCTGATCAGTCAGCTCTACTCCCTCTCTCCCACAGAACAGGAGGCCCTTAAGGACTTCTTAGATGAACACCTCTGCATCAGCTTCATCCAGCAATCTACATCTCTGCATGCCACACCGGTGCTTTTCATCTGCAAGAAGAATGGCTCTTTCCGCCTCTGTGTTGACTTCCAAGGTCTGAATAAGATCACAAAGAAGGACCATTACCCACTATCCCATATCTCTGATCTCCTAGAAGCCCCTAGCAGTGTCAAAATATTCACCAAGCTCAATCTCCAGCATGCATATCATTTAGTCTGCATCGCCATCAGAGATGAGTGGAAGACTTCCTTCCACACCCACTATAGATCCTATGAGTGGTTGGTAATGCCCTTCGGTCTCACCAACACTCCAGCCACCTTTCAGTGTTTTATCAATTCCATATTCACTGATATATTGGACATTTCTGTTGTGATCTATTTTGATGACATCCTTATTTACTCCCAAGACATCACCTTGCACTGCAAGAATGTCTGGGAAGTCCTCTGGCATCTCTATGCTAATGGTCTATATCTGAAGCTGGAGAAGTGCAAGTTCCACTCAGAGTCTGTCAAGTACCTCGGTTATATCCTCTTTCTCTCTGGGCTCACTATGGCCCTGGACAAGGTCAAAGTGATTCAGGATTGGCCAGAGCCTTGTAAGGTTAAGGACATTTAGTCCTTCCTTGGCTTCACCAACTTCTACCATCACTTCATTCAAAACTACTTGAACATCATGATCCCACTCATGTGGCTCACTTGCAAAGGAGTTCCCTGGAACTTCTCTAATAACTATCACAAGTCCTTCAATCAGCTGAAGGAAGCCTTCATCTCCACTCTGGTATTAATCCACTGGACTCCAGATGCTCCCATTACCATTGAAACCGACACCTCCAATTATGCCATCGCCAGCATTCTATCTATCACTAGCTCTGACTCTGAACTCTATCCAGTTGCATTCTACTCCTGTACTCTTACAGGGCTGGAGTTGAACTATGACACACACAACAAGGAGCTGTTGGCAATTTTTGAGGCATTTAGGAATTGGCATCACTTCCTTGAAGGCTCCAGATCCCCAATCAATGTCTTTACTGATCACAAGAATCTTGAGTATTTCTCCACCACTAAACTCCTGATGCACCGCCAGGCCCACTGGTCTGAATACCTCTGTCAATTCAATATGGCAGTCCATTACTGGCCTGGTAAGCTCAGAGCCAAACCTGATGCACTAACTAGACGTTGGGATGTCTACCCAAAAGAGGGGAATAAAGACTATGCTCACGTCAACCCCAACAATTTCCAGCCCATATTCACCCATGAACAGCTTGCTGTGTCTCTTTGCACAACTTACTTAGCTGCTCTGACACTTCAGGCCTCACTCCTAGTTGATGTTGAGCAACTCCGCTCTGACATCCTCTCCTCTCTTCCCAACAATCCAGTCACATCCCACATCCTCTCCTCAGAGTCTATTGATGACCCTCACTGGACAGTCAACTCTGAAGAATTCCTACTCCAGAACAATTGCATCTATGTTCCTAAAGCTGAAGATCTCCAACTCTATATTCTCCATTACTTTCACAATCACCCTGCTGCAGGTCATTTTGGCCAGAACTGCACTTTGGAACTCATTTGCTGTAAGTATACCTGGCCAGACATCTGCACCTTCATCAAGGACTATATTAGTTCTTGTACATCCTGCACCTATGCCAAGGTTCTGAGGCACCAGCCTTATGGACTTCTCAAGCAGCTACCAATTCTGGAGAAACCATGGAACTCCATCTCCATGGATTTCATTAAACAGCTTTCCCCTTTAGAGGGTTATACAGCGATCCTAGTCATCATCAATCGGTTGTCTAAACAATCAATCTTCATCCCAACTCATGATACCATCACCTCTACCAACCTAGCCAAGTTGTTTCTGATCAACATGTTCAGTAAGCATGGAGCTCCTGCCCATGTCACCTCTAACCAGGGCTTTGAGTTTGTATCACACTTCTTCCAGTCTCTAGGTAAAGCTCTTGATATGCATTTTTATTTCACCTCCAGATATCATTTAGAGGGGGATGGTCAAACTGAATATGCTAATTAGACCCTTAAGCAATACCTCTGGATTTACTGCAACTATCAGCAGAACAATTGGTCGGAACTCCTCCCTCTCACTGAATTCGCATACAACAATGCTTCAAGTGCTACTACCAGAGTATCCCCATTCTTTGCTAACAAGGGCTATCACTCAAATCTCTTTATCAACTCTGATTGTGACCTCACCTCATCTGCAGCCAAAGCTTATGTCATGGACTTGGATCAACTCCATGATTTCCTTCAGTTAGAGATGGCTGAAGCTCAGAAGCATTATCAGAGACCTGCCAATGCTAAATGAAGTCCAGCCCCAGACTTCAAGATCAGTGACCAAGTGTACATGAAGGCCAAGTACTTCAGGTCTACATGACCATCCAAAAAACTATCTGAGAAGAATCTAGGCCCATTTCTGATTATCGCTAAGCCTGGTTTTCATTCATTTACCTTATGTTTACCTGATACTATGCATTCTGTACATCTAGTTTTTCATGTCTC
>JBBPUB010000346.1:0-17031 GCA_038094415.1 Xerocomus alliaceus
CGGAAAATGAGCGTCCGGGTCTCAAATGGTATGGCGAACGGGATATTGTTGAGCACCCCTAATCGTGGAGACAGCCGAAGAAAATGGACCAGTTGACGACGTGAACCAGGGCGATGGACTACCGAGTCGTCAACCAGTTGTTCCTCATACCCGAGGGGATGCAATTGGGTTTGATGAGAATACAACAAGGAGTAGTACGTACACTGCTGCTCCTATGAACGAGTTCATGTCAATTTGAGAGTTCACATGCCAATGGTCTTCGGGCATGAACGGTCTTCGAGAGCTATGAAAAAGGGATCAGTCGGGGCACATGTAAAGGAAGTACATCAATCGCACTCTCGTGCATGAATTGCTTGTAAGCATTTAGTTATCCTGTCACGTACGCCCTTCCAAGAAAGATTGAGCCCAGGGACCGTCGCCTCCTGGACTTTCACTTGGTCTTCTCTCCAGTACAGTGTAAATGCGATGTTGAATAGGGTATGGGAGAATGGAATGAGCTCATTGAGGGTAAGTGTAGTTCGAGAACCGGAGAAGAACTCAAAATGGAAACATCTTACAACAGACAACATGTAGAAGATGCTACTACTGTAACACAAGCACACACTATCCAACAGGGAAATTAGTACAAGGGGAGGTGATCTGAAAGCAATTAGGAGCAAATCTACTTCCTACACTAGTCCCAGAGGTAGATAGAAGCAATTTTGTAAAGAAGAGCAATAGTATAAGGATCTAACATGTCCCAAATTCGTGCGACCTAGGGACATTGGCCAACAACCCTAACCATTAACTAACCGGGGGTTCCCCCCGGACCCCCTAGAAAATATACATAAAACCCTAACCACTGAACCCTAACCACTAACTAACTAACCAGGGGTTCTCCCCAGACCCCCACCAACCCAACATAACCCCCCTCACCATTGGCATTTTGAGATCCAGAGCAGACAGATGATTTGTCATCAGCATTGCCAAACAAATGAGTACTGATCATGGACTGATCACTTACCAAAAAGGGAAACATCTCGCTATACAGAGAATAGATGGCAAGTCCATAACACAACAATGCACTATCTGAGGGGTGAATCAGTACAAGGGGAAGTGTTCCAGACATCCTCAAGAACAGGTTTGCCTCTTAGATTAGTCTGCGGCAGTGGAAAGTGTGCCGAGGCAGGCAATTTTGTAAAATACAGTAATAAACAGAGAGGATATTCATAGCTCAGGAATGCAATGACCAATTAAAAAGATGTACAGGGCAAGATTGACCTATGACTGTATGTGATCATCTCCAGACATAATAGCTCAGGGTCTACTATCCATCTGCGCTGCAGGGAAGCAATCTTTCAAAACAAGTAAAATGCAAATATCTGAGGAGGAATCAGAAATGACACAAAAGTGTCAGTGTAGAAAACATAGCTATACATATATGGAATATTCTCTGAGAGTGCCATCTGGGCAGCGCTCCGCGCTGCCCCGCAGCACTACAATTAGTGCTCTGCTCTAAACAACCATGTAGAATTGATTATAACCAATATTACCAAATAAGGCAATCCCCTCAGCAGGTCACATGACCTTCCCACTCTAACCTACAAGCCAAAAAAAGTTCAGGGGTGTCAGGGGTCAGGAACCTTGTGCAATTTTCAAAACAAAACCATTGAACCAATAGTCTATTGGTTTTGGATGCCTACCTAGGTAGACTATCCTTCCACCACTAGGACATAGGCAGGACATAGCACATGGCACCATTTTAATCAAGCGGAGTCCAAATTTCAGTAGGAGCTTTGGGCCTTCAGCCCTGCACTTGGCTTCAGTGGGGGTTTTCTAAACCCCTAATGGACCACAAGTATGTTGTTGTTAGTGGCTGACAAGCATTGTCTTATGACCAACCCATCCCAGAGTTGCTCAACAATCAAAGCCATTGTCTGTTCTCCAACCAAAGTTTAGAGTAAGTGGAGTAGATAGGATGAGAGTTACCATCTCATGTCTCTTTGCACAGGCGATTGCGTGGTCTCTCTGTAATATTGTCAGTAAAGCCCTTTAACTTGTTCTTGTTCCCTTCCAATCATCTTCTGCACAGGATTTGGTCTTCATCAAGGAAGTCTTTGAATGAAAGGAGTACCCTCTGCATTGGAAATCCCTGTCCCATCTATTAATAGCTACCGATTTCTTTGCAACCCCAGGCAGGCTGTCAAAACAGTTAGCTACATGGCACAAACCTCATGCTGATAGGACAAACACTTTGTCTGCTAGAATACTTTCGCCACTCTACCAACATCCTCGCATCATGTCTCCTTCCCAGAACATTTCCCAGAGGTCTTCCAAGCACAATGAAGGTGCACACTTCATCGAGGAGAACAGCAGTGTCACTGCAGCAGAACCACCTCACCAAACATTCAAACCCATCAATTGACGTTCCAATTCTTGAAAGTCAGTTATTTCCACTCTCATTGAACCATTTCTACACTATTTGACCTGAGCTTGGGTAAGCCCGTTCAACTACTAGTACCTACTGTATCTTATTGTGCTAGACAGTGCGAGCACAAGAGCTCAGCGCTCGTATGTCTTTTTTTTGACCATGAGTCTCCATGTATCCTAGCTGACCATCTAAATGGCACTCTCAATCCGATATAGATTTTACCACATCAATGTGCTAACATGCACGTGCGCGACACTTCCTCAAGTCCTTATTTAGCATGGCCTTTTCCCAACTGCCCCATCTCAACTTTGGATGGCCACCTCCATTGAGATATCCTACGTAGTTTTTGCATGATGGGTCGACAGGTGAGTTTATATCTGTTCTCATTTCAAATGTAGTTGCACTGGGAACAGCAGTGCAGGATCCTTTTCGGTGCAGTCCTACCAGCTTTGCCAGCACTGAATTTGGATGCCCCTTAGCAGAATGGCGCCGATATTCACATAGCAACAGATGGAAATTCCATCATCACCATCAACGATCTGCAGGTGATTGTCCTGTATTCTACAAACTGGTGTACATCTTTTCCAAAGCTGAAGTTGATGAAGTTGGTGAGCAAAATTTCCCAGGCGTGTAGAGGGAAGCAGAAGCAATGTGAGACTCTTATTCCAGTTGAGGTGATCAATCAGTGAGAAACATTGATGAAGCTGCAGATGGGAAGAGGCAAAAAGACTTCCATGAAAGATTCGATGACACAGGCCTCATGTGCCTGATTTGCTGTCACGATATCTTCCTTCTATTCACCAATATTGACACCCCTGGCAAAGAACAGAAATATTGTCTTGCATTCGTGGAACATTTGTTTAAGCCTCTCTCCCCTTTGGCAACGGTCTGCCTCTTTTTACGGGGTTGAGTGTGTCGTCCATCGCCCTCTCAAACAGGGATGTCATACGTCTTGTAGCTGGACATACATGCTGATTAGCTTTTGGCATGATATTCCTCCTTCTAGTATTACATCTCACCTATGCTTTGCCACCATGGCCATGCATGAATATGGTCATGAATGGGCCTGCCAACTTGTCTATAACCCTTACCTTGTCGATGGACCTGGTTTGTCAGATGGTGGGGGTATGGAGAGGCTCTGATCGCACTTCACCAAATTGATAGGTATCGAATGATCGATATCAGTGAGTGCTACATTAACATCTGAACATCTCTACACAATGTCAGCGGCAGATTTGGCCTATCGATCGTCAAGCTTCTGCTGTTGGAGCTGAGATGCGCAGGTGATCAATGAATGTGGGGTAACCATTATCCAATGGGCTCCAAAGTTGATGGGTGAATCAGTGTACTGCACAGCTCTCAGTATGTGCACGTATCTCCATCACATGTTAGATTGCTGACCAACAGCAGTTGTCAGATGTGCCTGCAAGACTTAAGAGAGAACTATATAGCACTCTGGCACTACAGGTGGACCTTTGTGTCAGAATGCTTCAAGGTGCATGGAATGTAATCAATTCTGAAAGATGCAGATTGCTGGATAGTATGGAGTGCAGTCACAACTGCTTGCTCGACAAAATTGAAGCCCTTTATGCTTCCTTAAATGCCCACAACAAGTTCCCAGAATTGGAAGGTGTCAAGCCTGAGTTTGTGCAGAACTTGATCATGGTGTAGGCGGTAAAGACAAAGTATTAGATAATTATATAAGCTCACTGAGCAAATGAAATGTTTGATTTGACAGCATGTCTCTAGGAGCAAACCTTCATCAGAAGACAAGAAGGGCTATTGCAAAATGTCAGCTAGCCCTCATGGCCACAATCTCAACAAGTATTATGAGAAGCTCAACAAACTCTATGATCGTTCCTACGCTATTCTATTACCCACATCACTCCCAATGAAACTCGTGACTTCAGTGCATTGTATGTCTCATCCCTCTCAAAGCTATTGTGGAGGACAAGGAATCTGATACTGATGAGGTGCCAGACATTGACCCTGAACTCGAGCCCAATGAACCCAAACTCAGGCCTGAGCAAGTACTTTTTGGTGACATTCTTAGTGGCAATAATGAGGACAATGACGAGATTTATGAGAAGGATGATGCAGCACTGCTTGTGAAACTAACTTGGAATGGAAACTTCTTTCTTGACCTGCTATGAGGCAGTCCATCTCTCATATGAGTCACACCTCCATTAAGCATATAAAAGTAGATATTTTCCCTATTCTGTCAGCCATGGGAATCGATTCCAACAGCGTTGTCGAATGAGTCCATCCAGTCACTGATAGTTTCCCACAACTGTCGACTCAAGGTCAAAGACATTGGAATTCTCCTCCAACACTACATAACATACATATATTCATGGTTGCGCAGCCCTCCTTTATTAGGAGCATCAACCCATATACGAATCAAGTCACCATCTTCTTGACACATGAATGCATGACCTTTGTGTCAGGTACAACACTAATGCTACGGATGAGGTAATTTGGTGTATGACATTGCAGTCAATCTGGAAATAATCGTACATGAGATTGTGTGCGCGACCTGCTTTCCCATCTTATCCACAGGAGTCCTTGCCACCGTCCCTGAAACAAACCCACTTCTTGTCACTTCTCCACCACACCGAGTCAGTGTTGATTGTTGTAATGAGATTAGGGAGCAGACAGACCTGGGAAATAATCTCTGCCCACTCAACCTTGACCTGCCTGCCTGCCTGCCTGGGCCTGATTTGCCATCAAAGGCTTGTCTGCCAACCTCCCTTTGACCTGGCTGTGCATTATGCACAGATCGCCTCTGGACTAGTGTCCATAGGGTCACTCCATTACCACGTCCGGGACGTCCCCTTCTTTTGAGATATCTTTCATCTTCTTGTCTGTCTACCACCTAGATGACGTCTTTTCAGAAGGTGGTCGGAAAATCCTGTTAACCCCCTTCTTCCATTCCCCATTTCCATTGGATCGAGACACTCCCTTCCTGATTTATGGAACTGTGTGCAGAATTTGATGCTGGTGGTACTAATCTAGGCAGATACTTGGCTAAGCAGAGCCAAAAGAAGAACTAAGGTAGGGTGATGTCGTCATTGCCTTGCTCCCTGTCTTACTGGGTTTTCCTTGTTCCTTGTTTGTACATGAAGCTAGACCTGAAAGTTTTATACTGTTCACCTTTCCTGTTATCCATTATACACTGGGCTCTGCAATCTACCACCACCCTGGATAGTCTGAGAACGTCACTGGCAGCAGTGAAGGGATAGACCACACCCTGGATTGCAATGGCTCCTCACTTTCGTCAGTGAATTATGTTTTACTTCCTGCCCTTGAGTTCAATGGACCTTCGCATCGAGCATCTCCACTCCCCCCAGTGCCCAGCCTACTCTCTTGTTCATTATCCCCTGATCTTGAATCACCCCCACCACCGCCAAATGCCCCTCTCCTTTCTCCTCCATTACTGTCTACACCACAGTACCTCTATTCCTCTCTTGCCGACCCCAAGAACTCTCCACCTGATGCATTTGCTAACAAGCTATGCCATCCCCCACCACAGTCCACTTACACAGCATCCCACTCAGAGGAGGGAGGCAATTTCCAAGATTTGGACTATCAGGAAAACTGGCCCAATGCCAGTGGCAGTGATTACAATAATTCAGACTGTGATCTTGACTCAGAAGATGGAGAAGATTGTCACTTGTCAACCTCTCCTCCAGCTTTGTTATGAGGAAAGTGGTCCAGAAAGGATTCCTGTCAGGCACCCTTGCCAAAGAAGATCTGCATGCATGCTTCCAATGGAAGCAATGGATACCAAGCCAAGAGGTGCAACCTCTGTACTACCCTCCCCAGGATGTCTGTGGGCTCTGTGCCATATTGCTCTGAGACATTGCATATTGACCCATCCAAAGGGTGTCCATCCACACTGCTTATGCAATGTGCTATTCTCCACAAGCTTTGCATGTACTTTGTGTCAAAACTGGATAGAAGGCAGAAGTGCCTACTACTGTACATTAGCTAGATGTAAGGTAATAAAACATTAAGTGCCCACCTCAGTTGCTGCCTCAAGGGGAGAAGAACAACTGAAGGGGGGGAAAAATCTGAAATGAAGGGATTTATGGGACAAAGATGTGGTTGCATTGAACTCTGCTAACTCCAATGTAACTCTGGAATGGGGTAAATGAGATCAAGGGAAAATAAGGTTAATCTACTGTTAAACAAAGGATAGAATCTGATAACGAAATAGAGCACCTTGAGGATCAGGTCCGAGGGTGCTCCTAACAGTTCTGGAGTTGGTGCATGAAAGGGGGGGGATGACCCCGGATGGCAAGAACTCCGGAGTGGTGCGGAGTACTCTGGAGTTAGGGGTTTTTGACACTTTGGTCCATATGGCTTCGTTTGCGAGAAATGCAGCTTGATGTACCCTCCTGGATATCTCCTCCACCACATCACTAACAAACACTCGGATGATCTTGACATAACTGTCACTGGCAAGCAGAGGAAGGAGGTCTATGCTCTCATTGTTGCCCACCTTCTTACCACACATGACATTTCAGAGGATGTATTCACGTTCAATCTTCCTGAGACCTTTTCTGCTCCAATCCCTGGATTGAAACCTGTCCTATCATATCAGTGTCCTATTTGCCCGCAACCTTGATGGTTTGTTTGGAAATTGCTGCGCTGTCATTATATGGAATGACACAAACTTAAGAAACTTGAATGTCCATCAAAACATAGCCTTCAGCCACATTTTATCATCAGACCATATAAGCTTGGCAACCGTAAGGGACGTGGAGGTCGTCATGAACTCAGCAATGTTGTGATACTACTTCCGGAGGGTTGGACCCCCACCGACTTTAACTCTCCACCTTGCCAGAAGGTAATTCCAAGGGATCGCCCACTTCTCCCAAAAGATGCTCCTCATTTGGTCACTATTGGATGGTCGGGGTATCTGCAGAGTCTCAAGGACGTGGACATTAACTTGCTAATGAAACTGGTCCAGCTGCCAAGAGAAAAAGAGATAGAATCTTTCCTTCCTAGGCGAGCTGCCCTAGAGAGGGGTTTACTGCACATAGATACTTTGTTGGTGCAGTATCTCAAGGATGCCAATACCTTTCTGGACAGCTGTCATCCCTCTGTGCGAAAGGTGATCACCTTTGGGTGAGTCTGCCTTCTGTCATGTCTCAAGTGGTAACTTACCCTTCTCGTCTAGCACAAAAGCTCACTATCAGTGTCTGACCTGGCGGTCGTATCTTCACTATCGTGCAGTAATGACAAAGACTGTTTGCATGTTGCTTCGCGCTCACCACTTCTCTCGACTCAAAGACAAGTCAGATCTCAAATGCCTTGGTAATTTTTCAGTCATTTGGAATGAGCAGCAAGCTTTGGCCACCAGGTCCTTGTATGATTATCACCTTTCAGCCAACAGCAAAGATGAAGGATTTGCTACCCACACCATGGTGCTAGTGCACAAACTACTTGTCTCTCTCATCCGTCATGAAATCCATGGCACCAGAAAGATGGAGTGTCCAACTGATCAGTCTCTTTTCCTTCTCTTGCTGAGGCTACATCAAGAGAGGTTGCAGTTTCAGCTTGCGAACCAGTTTACACATGACTGCACTACCTTACAATACTGGTTTTTCACCATCATCACCCATATTGCTGGATTGGGGGCTAATGCAGAGGAAGAATTCTTTTTCAGCAATGAAGACCAGGATTCTGATATACTTCCTGCGTTCAAAGAATTCAACACCAATCAAGGGAAGGACCTTGATGAGCTGGATACTATGGCAGCACTAGTTGCTGAGGCAGATGATGACGAAATTGAAGATGAAGATGAAGATGAAGTGGAAATGGAGGTGGTGGAAAAAAGCATGGAGCATGGTTCCGCCACAAACATTCTCAGGTAACAATTTGCCTTTGGCAGTTATATGCCCTGTCTTACATTGCCTTAAGGGTTATTCACCAGGAAAAAGAGAGATGGCTATGAAGAATTCCAGGTCACGATTATTTCACACCCTACGACCGCTTTAAGTCTGTCTGGTATGATGCTGCCCCCACAGCATTCAAGGAAAGTGCAAAGATAGGTCATGCATTCCAGCCTGACGGTACCACAATCATTGTTGATGCGATTGGACAAAGACATCACATCAACCTGATAGACATTGGGAAAGAGGCTCAATGGATCCTGCTCGATGCAGAGGCTCTAATCCATCAATGTCTTCCCGAAGAAACCAGAGATGCATTCACTTCCTTTCCAGACCTTTCTTGACTCTTGGATGACTTTAATGATTCAGCATCTATTTTTCTTCAGGGGGGAAACTGTGCTCTACTGGAACCGATTGTTGACACTGTGGGACAATCTCTTCTGTGGTCTCTCCGTGGTGAGGAAGATATGCATGCTTGGTTACAATATAACGACTGCTTGCTTTCTTTATTTCTGGTAGCCATTGCCCTAACATGTGGTATACCTCCAAGAGGCTTTCAGTTCACTTCACTGCAGTTTAGTCAATGCTCAGCATCAGGCAATAGCCATGGTCTGTTTTTGATAGATGGGTGCCTGGCAATTGGCAAACCAGCTGCCAAGCAGTCAGGAAGATCCAGGCAAGAAGGTTGTCTATGGTTCTTACCTCCTGCACTCGCATCCTGCCTGGCATTTTATCTTGCAGTCCTGCGCCCAGTCATTATCAAAATCCTTATTCAGCTCAGAAAATGTGTTGATCACCAAGATGCCTATATTTTTTGCTGCACAATTCCCAGGACCAATGGCACTCATTCGTGGAGTGGGGACGAGATCACTTGAATGGTACAGCACCACACCAAGAACATAAAGATCACACTCTCTGTTGGCCTTCTACATCAACTCTATACTGCATTTTTTCGTCAGTATTTTCCCACCCTCTGTGATGCAGGAGCAGAGGAGGACTCCTTGGTTGACCGGCAGGGGCAACATTGATTCTACACGGGCCAACGACACTATGGTCAACTTATAAGGAATGTTCCATGATCTTTGGGAATTGATTTAACTGAAGCAAGGAAACTGGGTGCAATGAGTCAACTCCTGCAGATCATCTTTGAACTTCAGGCCCCAAATCAACTCTGGAAGCCCCTTCTTAAAGCTGCTCACTTCTTACCTCTCTCAAAGCATGACAGACATGCTCAAGACACTGCTCGACTACTTGTACTCTATGAATATGGCATACTATCACATGGTATGGGACCCCCAGCAGCCCTTAGAGTACGAAAGATCTTGGCTGATCAACCGTACTTCAAATTGATGAGTCTTCCTCTCTCATTCAGAATATATGGTGATCCTAGCTGTCTATTCAGCCCACACAATCTGGCAGCAAGTTTGGGGATGCTGTTCTTATGAGGGTCCTACATGCATACCTCTTTGGTGAAGGGGGTCCACAACAGTATAACCAAATGCCTCCAGGAGGTCACCCAGTAGCTGACATACCAAGAGGGATTGTACTAGTATGTGATTCCCTTTCTTACTGTCAGTCCCTCCAGCCATATTGCACCCCTAGGTCATTCAAGCTGTAGAAGAATGGACCTGTGACAACCCTTGCCATCTTGTATATGATCTCTGGTAGACTCTTCATTCAAGTGGACTTAACATACACTTTTTCTTTTGATCTTATCTTATCTTTTTGATCTTATCTTATCATGCTTATCTTCTGCTCTTCTTCCCAATCAGATCTATCTTCATTTGGCTATTCCTTCACATGGTAATCACCATGTTTTCTGATCTTCTAACTGCTTGGCCAGCACCCTTTTTTAATCACTGCATGATTCTTTTCATTTCTGTGCTGTGCATGGCTATGGCACAGCCCACTAATTACTGCTGCAGCTTCTCTTCCATTTGATCTGCCACCTGCAGTATCAAACTTCTTGTAACAATCCTTGCCATCTTGTATATGGTCTCTGGTAGACTCTTCATTGTAATAGACTTAGCATATACTTTTTGCTTGATCTTATCTTATCATTTCATGACTAATCTGATCATGCTTACCTTCTGCTCTTCTTCCTGATCAGATCTATCTCCATTTGACTATTCTTTGCCACAGTTATTACCATGTCCCTTCTAAACTTCTAATGCATATAGCCAATGCCCTTTTAATCACTGAGTGATTCTTTTCATTTCCCTGCTATGCATGGCTATGGCACAGCCCAGTTCATTACCACTGCTGCAGCTTCTCTTCCATTTGATCTGCCACCTGCAATATCAAACACATTATTCATTTCCATTCCCCTCAGCCCTAGAGGCTGTGGTATGCCTTTATTGCTATTGGATAGCTACAACATGGACTCTTACCTTAGTGGTATCCCTACTGCATAGGCATAGCATTCTACCTAATCAGGTATTAGAGTTAGCAATACATGTACAAACAAGTAAAGTAGTATATAAACCCCAAGGATGATGCTGGGTAGATCCCCAGTCTAGTCTCTTGGTTTACACCTGAACTCAACTTATAAGCCTCAAGACCTCCTCAAACTCTCTACTAACAGTAGCAAGTTAGTACTTCTCTCCTCCTTTTTAGCTAATAGTTAGTAGTAGAGCTGGTTCCAGTTCTCTGAGTTTGGCTGTTTCACTTCTTTTCATTTCTGCTTCCCTCAGCCCTAGAGGCTGTGGTGTGCTCTTGTTGCTATTGGATAGCTACAACATAGACTCCTACCTTAGTTGCAGACACATAGCATATATCCTAATCAGGTATTAGGGTTAGCAATACATGTACAAACAGTAGAGTAGTATATAAACCCCAAGAACAATGCTGGGTAGATCCCCAGTCTAGTCTCTTAGATTATCACCAGAACTTGACTACTAAGTCTCTTCAAGACCTACTCTCTGCTCAACACAGTGAGTTAGTACCTTTTCTTATCCCCTTACTAAAGTAGTTTGTAGTAGAGCTGGTCCAGTTCTGCTTCTGGCTTCTGCCATTTCAGGACCCATGGTGACCACTGGCCAATTGTTCATCAGTTGGATCTGAAGGCTGACCAAAACTTCAATGATCTGCAATGTTGTGTGGAGAAAATCCTTGGTGATGCAAGAGAGAGGTGGCCTGATGAATGGTATGAGCTTTATAAAGCTGTCTACACTTATCATCCCAAAACATACAAGAGGGATTGGAGTATGGATGGTCTGCCACAGAGCAAGTCCAATGTTTAGGGTTCCTGTTCCATTACAGGTTGTACATTGACATCTGACACAGGAATAAAGTCTATGATTAGTGTTACAATTGAGCTGGCTACAATATCCACATTGAAGACACCTAGGAAATGAATCCACTGAACATTTCAGCCACCTAATTATCATTGAGATACACAGCATGTAACCAATGATATCCTCTAGATGTCAACAAGTGCTGTCTTAACTTATAGAACTATAGCATCCACTGCTGCACCAAAGGCGGTATGATAACATGCTCAGTGCTTTGCGTATCGAGTTTTCCATTCTATCCAGTGGGAGGCGATTTCCGGCTGCTTGGTCCAGACGTGATGTAGTGTGGCCAACAGATCTATGCTTGAGGGACAGTAGTGTTAGGATATGATGTCCTTCTGTATCATTCTGTATCCTTCTGACTGCCTCATCATTCACATTCCATATTTCTCTATTTTATCATTCCACATTTCCCTATTTTACTCTTTGGAATCCAGACTGTTGTATATAAGGACGTTGCCTTTGCTCATGTATTTCCCTTAGTTTCGGAATAGTTATTTGTTCACCAGACTAGTGATTCACTTTGAGTCATCGCTGCACATTGCCCAACATTATTCCGAAACTACAAACTCAATTCAAACCCTTACCCCCGTCTGCCTCGTTGTTACACCCACGTCATAAATGACCGAGCTGTTACCACTGTCCTTCTCCATCTGGAGAGATTCTGAACCTGCCCTGCCTCCTTCCACGCCGCCGTCGCCTTCCCCACTTCATATGGACCTGGACTCATGACAGGCTCCTTCTTTTTGGAGAGCATTTCTTGCAAGGGGTTGGGGGGACATCAATTCGAATGTAGTGGCGTACGCCAGTGCAGAAAATATCCTATTCATTCACACCGATAATATCTTGTTCAGTAGGTATGCATGTTTTTTGACTTTCGGTCTGCCATCGGCATGGTGATCACTTCACGTGCATGAGGCATGAGCAAGCTTTCTCATGACTTCACTACACTTTGTTGAAAATCATTCCTTTATGAGGCATCTTCAGAAACATGATCAAGCTCTCAATTCTCAACACTATTTCTGGTCGTTTCAGGGAAAGGGCTGATACCTGGAGCAGTTCCTCAACACTGAAGGCAACAGGTCCACCACCGTTGGACTGGGAAAGAGGTGTGATGTTTGTGGACTCGTTGGCCACTTCAAGGTTGACAAGTTGGTGCTTATGTAAGCAAACACCAACCGTCAAAGCAAGTTTCTTTACCATATCATACTTCTACGGAATGTCCTTCAGCCAAAGTGGTGACGGGGAGTCTCATTTCATCTTACTGCACCTCGCAACCATCTACCCAATATCGACCCTCAATCCACCATAGACACCATCGCTCAAGGACGAAAAGCTGGCCATTGAAGAAAAGGAGACAGAGGGATGGAAGTGCATCATCAGAGGCAACTCGACTGGCCCCAACGACACGGACGAGTGGTAGACCCTGATTAAAATCGAGTCGTTTTACAGAGGATGTTGTGCCTCCAGGGAGGAGGAGCCAGGCCCAACCATGTCGGCCGGTTTCTTGAAGGTGTGTGCTTGGTTCACATCGCGCATCTGTGCAGTCTATCGATGCTTTCCTTCTTAGCGGGCATCTGCGACCAAGCTGCGCTCGATCTATCTATCTGGGGTACAGCTCACATCGACTACTGCGGCAATTCTCTCAGACGTGTTCAACATCAAGTGGGGACTTCGCAAGCCGACACCGAGAAAGTGTAACTTGGCGACTCTGTTCGTCGATCCCATTCCTCTTGCCAACGTCTACTGATCCCCAGATAGAAGTTGAAACCGATTCCGCACGCGCTTCTCGTCCCAGGAACGCTCGAATACCTTTCGGTTGTGTCCAATCATTGACTCAGACCATCCGCGTTCAAACTCATCGGAGCGTATGTGTCACAGGTGAGTCTTTGGACATGTCACCTATCAGGGGGACGCATTGCTCATTCCAGGATGGCAGGCCAAGAACCTACAATTCCTCGATCTTTCTTCGACTGTCTTGGATAAAAAGGCCATCGACTATATCGTCGCGTGTCTCGCTACTGCCCTGGAACCTGGTCTCATCTCACTTTGGTGACTGTTCCTTTCGTCCAAATGCACTCAAAGCGCTTGGTGTGTGCTCCTTTGATCACGGCTCCACTAGGACATGACATATACCCTCTAGCGCGTGTGGTCCGGGCATCATCTTTGTGAAATATATCTCTCTGACATAACAAGATCATGATGATGGGCGATGGTGTTGTCGCTCTTGCCCTCATGATCCATGACTACCGACATCGTACCAGCGCCAACTACCAGCAGCCCTGCGAGGCCATCTTCCACCGCATCACCCGTATCCTCTATATTCATGTCTCTACTCCGAGCATGACTCAGCTTTCCCCCCCGATGCATGCCGGACCGATGCCCTCCACCTCCATGACACCCCTCCGTTCTAGGCCCTCAAACGACCTGCATGCCATATATCCTCCAATCGAAGCGTACCGCCGCCACTGGCACACAACCTTTGAATCCACTGGTCAGCCCACTCTAATAATTAGTTCAACTCACACAGTGGCATGACACCTAGACTGAGAGTGTGGGCGTGAACGGGGCACCTGGGCGCTATGATGATGGACCAAGGTATGCACATTGGACACGTTGTCACGATCGGGTGCATTTCAAACGCTCGATCTTAGGGGAAACGATCTCCTGGTAAGTCCTGTGCGGAGCATGTGTGGCGGATCACTTCTTGATATGATCATGGACTCTTTCCCAGTTTGGGGTGACATACCTCGCACAAGTGTTGAAGAGGAATCGGACATTGAAGGTGCTCAACTTGAGCGAAAACAGGCTGGACGTGCAGTGTCTCATGGCGATCGCCGAAGTTCTCATGGGTTTCGTTTTTGTCTTCTATCATTCATTCGTTACTTAGCCCTCGAGAATTAGAAATGCGATCTGTGTTTAGAGATGCTGCATTTCAGCAGAAACCCCTGTTCTGGACCTGCTCTCGAAGGGGTATAGCTCTGTCTTCCTTGCACACGCCGCTTGTCCACTCATGGCTCCCTCCCTCCAGATTCAATCGTTGCACACTGCGTTTACGCTCAATACCGCCCTCAAACTCCTCTTTCTCTCCTCGACCCAACTGACCTCTGCAGGGGCAATTGCTCTCGCCGAGTTCCTCTCTAAATCTGCCTTCCTCCTACACCTCGACTTGACGGTGAACAACATCGATCTCGCTGGTGTCATGGCGCTCAGCAAGGGTCTCCGAGCTAATCATGTCATGCGTTGTCTCAACTTCGACATCCCCCCCGACAATGAAGAGTTTGCACGTATCTGTCCAGAGATTCTGAACACGCACATGCAGGAGGCGGAGAGGGCGGTGTGGGGTTGGCAGGCGTTGGCACTAGGCAGGGGAGTCAGGGACAGGAGGAGGAGCACCAGGGCGGGACGCCGGCAAGTGGGAGAGGGTCTGGCAAGGGCATGTGGGGGATTGATTGAGGAGAGTGAGCTGGCAAAGTTGATTCAGATGGGGGATGGGCTTCACGCAAAGGTAGTGTACCCTTCCGTTTTCGTCTTCTTCCTTGCACGTTGAGAGTGATGGCTTGGCGGACGTACTGATCCGACCCCTGTTAGATGGATTCTGGTTTCGCATGCGGAGTCACTGCTGGAGCAAAGCCAGGCTGAGACCCAGGGAAATAGCCCTTTAGCTCCACAAACGAGTGTGGCACCAACAATCAGCTGCCCAGCATCACCACCAGCGCGAGTGCTGCAGTAGCAGTGAAAGAGAAGCTCATCCACAAGGCGCACGAGACCATCGAGGCCCTCAACAGTCCAGATCCGGTCGAACGCAATGGTTGTGGCAGACGAATCCAAGTTGGAGCGGCTCCTGGAGCTGTGTGATCAGCTCAATGCGGGCATCAATGCGCCTGCATCGCGTGTATCTCGTTGGTTGTGTTTGCAGGGCTTTGGACTAAAGGTCGATGGGCTGCCCGGAACTGGGATCAGCAACGCCGACGGCTCTGGCGCGGATACGGATGGGGTGATGAGGGTGCCCGAGGATGGGGACAGGGAGGACCTGCCACCGATGCCGCGTGTGAACAAGGGCAAGGGACATACAGAGCCCAAGCCAGAGGAACATGAGAAAGTGTTGAGTCCCACATTCATGATCACTGAATCCAAGGGCGATCATTGATATCTCGACACAGAGGGCGACGAGGTGGGCGTGCAGGCGACATTGCCTACGGATTGATGTGTTGTGTTTCGTGTGTGCTGACATGAATGCTTGTGTGGTATTAGATCAAAGAGCTGGGTGGAAGGAGATGAGACATTTTGCAAAGGTACAGTGTTGCTTGGTCCTAAAGAGATCAAAAGGGAATACGCAAATGAAGAGCTTCAACGCGAGGTAAGTTCCCCTCTACCACCTAATCTCCGACATTCACTCACCTATCCGCATTCCACAGCTCCTCAAAGCGATGGTCGAGCGCCCACCCCCTTGTAGCATCATCGATGATTTTGGCATGGACACTGGTGTCCCAGGGGGGCGCGTATGACAACGTCCTGGTCCCAGTCTCGATCCCGTCCTTGCTTGTTTCCGCTGCTGAGATGCGCAACATCATAGGGCGTAGGGAGGTTTATGAAGGTACTACACATACGTCATGGATCGGCGGTGTCGACGTGTATGATGCAACGTCTGTGCATTTATCCCTGCCACGTTTTTTGGATGCCACATCGCGAAATACACTCATTCCACCGCGCTTTTCCTCATCTCTTCATCGAGTACGTACGTAAAGGTCTATTAGTTGATTGAGGGATCCCTTGAGAGTTTATGTTCAAGCTTAGTGATGAAATGCAAAACAATAGTGTATTTCACTAAGCAAAAGGAAAGTACCAGTGGATGACTGAGCAAAATAACATGCAGAAACGTAGAGTAATTAGGAACTGAGTACTATGTTGGGACTCCAGATCATGGACAATGTTCCAGGAATGAGTGATGCTGCTTGAACAAACACAGCATGGCTGAGTAATCTATCAACACCTCTTGGCTTTCTCTGCATGCTGCAAAAGAAACTTGTCTGAAAAGCAGACAAACACCAGTCTATCCCCTTTAGTTATAGGGGCTGTACAGTGAACCAATACCCTAGCCAACACCACCAGGCCCTGGCAAGGGGACATGGGAACTTCAAGTCCCAACTGTGGCATTCTGAAGGCTCCCCCCTGCCAATCACCAACACCAAAAATAATTGCTGGAGCCCTGACATCATCATGCCAATCAATATGAAATTCACAAGATCCTCCCTCTTTGATGGCAATGGCCTGAAAGCAACCAAAGTCCAAAGCAGGGCAAGCTGCCAATTCCTCTGATAGGAACTCTTGAATCCTATCCTGACCACTAGAGGACATGTTAATACTGGCTGAGCACAACAACCGTTTAACTCACAGTTTCATAAGATTGAAAGAAGTGGGCCACATG
>JBBPUB010000347.1:2513-17029 GCA_038094415.1 Xerocomus alliaceus
CAGAACAAAAGATTCTCAAAAACTTCTGAACTTCTTTATTGACAATCTCAGACGGGCCATCCATCTGGGGATGGAATGCTGTGCTGAGCTTGGTTTCAATAGATAATGCCTTGTTGATCTCAGTCATTACTTGTGCAGCAAACTGCAGACCTTGATCTGAAACAATAGAAGATGGAAGACCATGATGCTTCCAGACATTATTCAAAAATAAACATGCCGTATCCAGGGCACTGCACTGCTTGGTGCATGGAATAAGTTTGACTTCCTTGGAGAAACGATCAACGACTGTGAGAATTGCATCGAAAGTGTGGGATTTAGAAAGATTGGTAATGAAGTCGGCTGAAATGTGGCTCCAAGGGGTGTCAGGGGTAGTGAGTGGTACCAAAAGACCACTCAGGGGTTTGTTTGTTCCTTTAAACCATTGGCACTTGTTACAATGGCTCACATAATCTTTGACAAATGTGGTGACTTCTGGCCACCAATAGAATCTGGAGATCAACTCCAACGTCTTTTCATAACTGGCATGGCCGGCCATTAGGGAATCATGAAAAAGTCTAAGGATATCCATCTTAATCAAGGCAGTATCTGGTATGTATATTTGGCCTTGTGGATCATGCAACAGGCTGTCTTCTCCTTCAATTAGAAAATGCTTTCTGCCAAGATAAATGGTATCTCCTTCTGTTAGCTTACAAAGCTCGTTGAATATAGATTTATTGAGTCATTTACCTTCATTGAAGATAAGAAATAGAGTATCTAGCTCCATACTTCCAATCTGCTCCAGCAGAATTACCAGGACTCCTTTATTGTCTTGATCTATGCCAATAGCATGATTTTCTCATCTAGAGAGTGCATTGGCCTTGCCCATGGTGGCTCTGGGCTTATGAATCCACTTTAGGTTAAATCTAGATAAATATTGTGCCCATCATGCCTGGCAGCAATTGAGATCTTGTCTCGTCTGATACCACTGAAGGTTCTGGTGATCATTTCAGATTTCCACAGGAAATCTAGCTCCTTCGAGATAATGTCTCCATTCCTCCAATGATTTTATGACAGAGAGCATCTCCTTGTCCAAGATGGGATAATTCCGTTCTGCAGGTTGCATGCTATAAGAAGCATAAGCAACAGGGTGCCACTTGTGTTCTTTCTTA
This sequence comes from Xerocomus alliaceus, assembly GCA_038094415.1. NCBI lineage: Eukaryota > Fungi > Basidiomycota > Agaricomycetes > Boletales > Boletaceae > Xerocomus > Xerocomus alliaceus. Next base: position 3,662 of record JBBPUB010000347.1, read on the forward strand.
ATGGAGAGCACTGCTCCTGTGGCATAAACTGAAGTGTCAGCTTCTAAATGGAATTCATAATCTATATTCAGATATGCTAAAATGGGGGCAGATATGAAAGCATTCTTAAGTGTTTCAAATGCTTCTTGCTGAGCTAAGCCCCATTCAAATGAGACTTCTTTCTTTAACAGATTATTAAGTGGTCTAGCCACTTGAGAGAAATTGGAAATAAAGCGGCAATAGAAGTTTGCAAGTCCTAAAAAGCTTCTAACTCCTCAGACATTTGAGGGAACAGGCCATTGAGTTATGGCCTCAACCTTCTTTGGATTCATAGAAATGCTGTTCTTTCCCACAATTATGTCAAGAAAGTCTACTTCTGTAACACAAAAGCAGCATTTGGGGGCTTTCACAAAGAGGTTATTCTCCTTTAGTCTTTTGAGTACTTCTAGCACAATTCGATCGTGTTCCACTTGATCTTCCATTTTTGTGAATATTAATAGGTCATCTATATAGACCACTACCACATTATTCATGTTGGCAAAAATTTCATTCATCATGGCCTGGAATGTGGCAGGGGAATTGCATAGTCTGAAATACATCACAAGGGGTTCATATGCTCCTTGAAAGCATATGAAAGTGGCTTTCCATTTATCTCCCTCCTTGATGTGGACATTATTATATCCCCATCTTAGGTCCATCTTGGTGAATAATTTAGTGTCTTTCAGTTTATCTACAAGTTGCACAATCAAGGGCAAAGGATAATTGTTCTTGATGGTGTGTTCATTTAAATATCAGTAATCCTGTACCATTCATTTTCCACCATCTTTCTTTGGTATAAAGAATACAGTGGATGTTTGCAGGGATTTCAACAGACGAATATAGTCTTTCTGCATTTATTCATCTAGAAAAGCAGTGACTTCTTCCTATTCATCAATCGAAAGAGGAATGATTCTTCCTTTGTGGGGTTTGAAATCATCTTGCAATTCAATTGTATGATCCCACGGCTTGTGTAAGGGCATTCTTTTGGAGTCTTTCTTTGAGAATACTATGAGGTAATCATGATATTCTATAGGCACTAATTCCTCTGGTGGGGTTTCTTTCAGCTGAACCCTTTCAAGCACTTTTTGGGTATTGTTGTTTCTTTCCAGTGAATAGATCCAATGGTAAACCTGATATGTCTGCTTGTGCTGTTCTTTTTGCAATGCCTGTAAAAACTTGGATGGGGTAGAATCACCTTGTTGGAGATTCTGACAGTGCTGGGGACATCTTGTCAATCTAACCTTTCTGGTTGTCCAATCTATTTCTAGGTTGTGGCACTGTAACCACTCATATCTCAGGATAAATTCGAACTTTTCCAGATCAGTGACCTCAGCAGTCAGTTTCTCACAATGACTGTCATATTCCATAACAAGTTGACAGTTATGTGTAATTTTTCCAGCAGCATTTAAGATTCCATCAGCATTATACACTGGAATAGGTCTTCTTAGAGGGGTTAGAGGAAAATGAAGACACTGGACAAATTGCTGATTGATGAAGACAGCATTTGCTCCAGAGTCTAGGAGGGCGGATGTTTTAGTAAAAGGAATATTTATTTTTGGGGTTATTTTAATCAGAAGGACTATATCCTTCTTTAGGTTGATAGTTCTTAGGAAATGAAATTCTTTCAAATCTTTTTTTTTTGTTTCAGGAAGTAATTCATTGAGATCTAACTTGGTTAGTTCCAGATATATAGTTCTGACATTGTGTCATGTTTGTTCTTTTAATGGGATAGGAGTTGTCATACTCCTTATCTCCACCACTTCTGGGAATATAATATTTTTTTCTTTTTTCAAATGCGAATTAAGCATCAGTGTTTCATCCCAACCAAGCTCATCATCTAGATGAGACCTGCATGACAGCAGAGAATTTTCTTCTACATTTAGTATTTCATATTTGTTATAGCTTTCCACATGCCCAGATCTCATGGATTACCCTAAGCTTTTCCCAATTTGGAGGCAATGTTTTTGTAATCCTTGAACCAAGCATGTGCCTCATCAAAGGACATGCCTGTGACCGACCTGCTTCAATCCCATCCTTTACCCTTGTCCTTCAGTGGACTCTCAGGTACGGGGGATGAGCTTCAGCTCATTTCGTAGATATTTCTTGATGCCTTCTGAGTAGGGCACCAAATGATGTGGCCTCCACCTAGGAATTTACATTTATTGCATGCCTTCTTTGGTTTTGAGCATTTGGCTATGATGTGGGGTCCATCACAATTAAAACATTTCAGGGATTCTCAGCCCTTTTGACCTTGCCCCTTTTGGATGGCATCTATGTCCATTACGTTTGGATCTCTTGGCCAAGAGATGCAATCGGCTGTTTCTCATTTGATGAAGCCTAGTAGTTTGTGGCATTCACCATATTCCCTGACTTTCTTCATAAATGTTGCTACATTAGTGTAGCAACCATCTCTCAAGAATAGATACTTGACCATTTCTTGATTCATATTTCGTTCTAAGATTTGAAAAAGTCTATCTCCATCGTACTCAGCTTGCGCCAAGTAATTCTCCATTTTTATGAAGTATTGTGAAACCGTCATCTTGTCTCCTTGTTTCAGATTTTTGAGTTGGCATCTAGCCCACTCTTTTTCATTTGTAAGCCAGAAATGAAGTTTGATTAACTTCTTGAGTTCCAGCCAATTGGTTTCATTGCCTTTTAATATTTTGATTAAATGAGCCTGTGCAAAGGCTCCAGCATCTCCTTTTGTCATTTGTGACAGAACTGCCTTTACTCCCACCACTTCTTCTAATACAGCAATGTTTTCGTCTCACCATACTTGGACTTTTGTTCACCATTCTTCAAATTTTTGGCTCCTGGTGCCATTGTATTCTCCAGGGTCTGCAATGATCTTTGTAATTCTTGCTCCTTGTCCTCCTCCAGTCTTTACTTGCTCTTCCATCTGCTCAAGCTCCTCTCTCATTCTCCGATTATCCCTTACAATGCTCAGCATTGCTTGGGCTTGGTCTTCCAAATAGGCTTTCAGATGAATGCCTAATTGGGCATAATTGTTGTTTAAGGAGGCAGAGAGCATGTCAAGAGTATTAATTAAATTGGTGGGAAGAGACATTTTTTTTTTTTAGTATTTATAAGATTTTTGTGGAAGGTTGTGAAGTTGTAGTCTGCTAGGTCCTTCTCTAGCTATTTCTTTTTTGTAAGCTTGCCTACTTCTTTTCTTAGGCTGAGCTGGAGCTTCTTCAAATTTGTACTCAGACCACCCTTCTGACCTTCTTCACTTTGGAAGGTTGAAAGTCTAACTATAGAAATCGGCCTATACTGTCAAAGCTATAGCATAGAATGCCCTTTCTTCTTTCAAGGGCAGCCAATGCAGTGAGAACCAACCTTTGTCTATGATATTTGGTCCAGGACTGCAGTCGTTCGGATCTGGGGTAGAAGGAAGGAGAAGGAAAAAGGACATAGTAGTCCCCCTTACTCTATCAGACCATATGAAATCCAACCCCAACCAAGACAGCCCTGACCTCCTCTTCTGTGATCAGTGATGTACTTTCTTCAAAGCCGATCTCTAATCTCAGTTCTCCTTTGATCCTATCTCTCATGATCAAGTCCAGATGGAGGTGGCCAAATAAAGAACCTTCTAACTCTCTCAAGAAGGCTTTGGCAGGAGAAAGTGACTTGTTTCCACCCTCTGGATCCTGTGCAGCCTGTTCTGGCCCTTCTCTCAGTGACCTGTGGGCAGTCCCAGTGATGAAGGAATGCAGGGAGTGGTGAAACTGTATGGGCACTAGTGTCAATCAGTACCCATCCTATAGTAGAGGTAGTCACTAGAGGAGAGTCTAGTCTAATGAAACAACCAAAGAACTCTTGAAGTCAAAGACCAAGTCTACTACAACTATTTTAGTGAAAAGAAAGGGAAGAAAAACTAACTTGTTCTGTTGAGGAAAGAGTTGCCTTAAGGAGTGCTTAATAGTTGAGTTCTGGGGAAATCTCCAAGAGACTAGACTGGGAATCAACACAGCTTTGTCCTTGGCTTTATATACTACTTGTGATGATCCTTGCCATCTCATATACGGTCTCTGGTAGACTCTTCATTGCAATGGACTTAGCATATACTTTTTGTTTGATCTTATCTTATCGTTTCATGACTAATCTGATCATGCTTATCTTCTGCTCTTCTTCCCAATCAGATCTATCTCCATTTGACTATTCTTTGACACGGTCATCACCATATCCATTCTAATCTTCTAATGCATGTAGACAACGCCCTTTTAATCACTACGTGATTCTTTTCATTTCTGTGCTGTGCATGGCTATGGCACAGCCCAGTTCATTACCACTGCTGTGGCTTCTCTTCCATTTAATCTGCCACCCGCAGTATCAAACGTGTTAATCATTTCCGCTCCCCTCAGCCCTAGAGGCTGTGGTATGCCTTTATTGCTATTGGATAGCTACCACATAGACTCTTACCTTAGTCATTGCCCTACTACATAGGCACAGCATTCTACCTAATCAGGTATTAGGGTTAGTAATACATGTACAAATAGTATAGTAGTATATAAATCCCAAGGACAACACTGGGTAGATCCCCAGTCTAGTCTCTTGGTTTTCACCTGAACTCGACTACTAAGCCTCAAGCATCTTCAACTCTCTACTAATCATAGCAAGTTAGTACTTCCCTTTCATCTTTTAGCTGATAGTTGTAGTAGAGCTGGTTTCCATTCCCAATAGGGTTCAGCTGTTTCATAAGACTAGACTCTTATTCTTTCTAGTGACCCCCTCTACTACAGGACCAGTACTAATGAGTGCCAGTGTCCTTCCCCCAGTTCCACCACTCCCTTCATCCCTTCATCGTCTGTCACCAACAGGCAGAGCCAAGAGAAGGGCAAGAACAGGCCACACAGGTCCTGGACAGTGGGAACAGATCCATCTTGCCAGCAACCGCCTTCTTATGAGAATTAGAAGGTTCTTTACCTGGATTCCCCCATTGGGACTTGATCATGAGAGATATGATCAATGAAGATGTGAGATCAGAGAACAGCTGTGAAGAGAGCACATCGCCAGCCACAGACTTGAAGGAAGAGGACATAGTTGTCCCCCTTATAGTATCAACCCCTACAAAAGAAGAGAGAGAAGAAGACAGCCCCAACCTCCTCCTTCCTCCTACCCCCGACCCGAACGACTGCAGCCCAGGTCCAAGTATTATAGACGTTGCCAATCGGTCACCACTGCATCAGCTGCCCTCAGAAGAAGAGAGGGGATTTTACGCTTTAGCTTTGACAGTACAGGCCAATTTCTATAGTTGGACCTTCAATCTTCCCAAAAGAAGAAGATCGGAAGGCTGGTCAGAGTATGAGTTTGAAGAAGCACCTGCCACACCGCTATTGCCAAAGAAGAGGCAACACTGGCAGTATCAACAAGAGATAAAAAGGGGAATAGAAAGAGGAAGTAGGATAGGATTACACAACCTCCCACCTTGCTCTTACAAATATTGAATGCAATTAATTGTCATTCTTCTCCTTTTTAGTTTGACTTTTTACATCATCACAATCTACTTTCTTAGGTGGATTGCCAAATATGCAACCGATTCACAAGTCCCAATCCTCTTCATAGGAAACCAAAGCAGGACTTTTTGTACGCCTTACTCCACTTTCATAGGAGTAGTTCCCACTACCAGTGCAACCTCAGACAGTTGGATCTTTGGAGAAGGACTCCAACAGCACCCTCACAACTGTCAAAACTACTAGATGATCTCAACATTCGAGCTCATCCTTGCCACCTTCATCGGAATTTTCCTTACTTGCACCTTCATAATTTGCTGGATCATTAAACAAGTCATTGAACACAACGCACCCATTTTCACAGTAGTACACGTATACAAGACCAAAGAAAACCCTTTCGGAATAAGCTTCGGCATAGTAAGCCTAACTAAAGCCTCCAGAGATAATTGGAGATACCGCAGAGGTTGGTTTAACAAGAACGACTGGCACGTTTCTGAATTAGTCAGATCCGACAGAGAAGATGATAATGAAACTATTGCCACCTTCAATTAAATCATCATGGCATTACCCGAACATCTCACTAACGTGCTTGATGCACTAGCCGGATCATTAAAAAATGATTTATCCCAGTTGGGAATTCATCTCAAAGACTATCTTGATGTGCATAGCTGGGCTATGGAACAAATATTACACAAAAACAAGAAGCTGTGAGCAGATATAGAGGAGATGGAAGAACAAGTCAAAGCAGAACCATCTTCTCACAGTGGTGCAAGAATCACAAAAATTGTAGCAGATCCAGGAGAGTATGATGGGACTAGAGGAAGAAAGTTCAAAGAATGGTGGACAAAAGCACAAGTTTGGTGTCAAGAAAATATAAAAGTACTCCATGGAGAAGCTGGAGTTAAAGCCATACTATCTTAAATGATGAAAGGCGATGCAGGAGCATTTGCATGTGCCCATCTGAATAAAATCCTAAAAGGAGATGCTACAGATTGGCCCAAATTCAAGAAGCTTATAGAACTTCATTTCCACTTAACCAATGAGAAAGAATGGGCTAGACACCAGATAGAGAATCTGAAACAAACTGATAAGATGACAGTAGCCCAATACCTCATCAAATTAGAAAATTACCTGGCTACAGCCAAATACAACGGAGATTATATCTTGCAGATCATGGAAAGGAACATGAACCAGGATATGGTCAAATACCTTTTCTTACAAGACAGGCGATACAAAGAGTGCGCCACCTTCATGGCAAAAGTAAAAGAATACAGAGAAAAACAAGAGTTGTTAGGATTCATCTGGCGAGGAACAGCCAATAGAATCGCTAGACCAGTCAAAGATCCAAATGCCATGGACGTAGATGCTGTCCAAAAGGGACAAGGATCTCGACCCCTAAAGTGTTTCAATTGTCAAGGACCCCACATTGCATCAAAATGCCCGAAATCTAAAAAGGCATGTGAAAAATGCAAATTCCTCGGAGAAGGACATGCCAAATGGTGCGCTACAGGTCGACCTTCTCGAAATATCCGGGAAATGAACTCAGAAGAAGAATTGCCATCAGAAAAACCTAATAAAGGAAAAGAACGAGACTGGAGTAAATCTATTGCAGGAATGGGCTTTGATGAAGCTCATGCCTGGTTCCAGGATTACGAAACCATTTCCAAGAAGGGAAAAGAGTAGGGCAACCCCCTAGATCTGGGAATGGAGGAAGCCCAAATTGATATGCTATTCTGGAAATAGAAGAAACTTTATCTTTGCTATCATGTGGGTCTCATCTAGATGATGAGCTTGGCTGGGATGAAACAACAGTACTTGATTCATATATAACCTCTAAAGAGAAAGTTTTCCCAGAAGTAGTGGAAATAAGAAGTATGGAAACTTCTATACCCACACCAGAGCAGAAATGACATGACGTAAGATCAATGTATCCTGATCTGACAGAAACAGATCTTGACAATCTAATACCCAAATCTAAAAGAGAAGAATTTCATTTTCTAAGAATGATTAATCCCAAGAAGAATATAGTTCTCCTGATAAAGATAACCCCGAAACTCAATATACCCTTCACAAAAACATCCGCCCTCCTAGATTCTGGAGCAAACATGATCTTCATTGATCAAAATTTTGCACAGCATCTTCATCTACCTTTAACCCCTTTAAGACACCCCATACTGGTGTATAATGCTGATGGTACACTAAATGCTGCTGGAAAGATAATGCATAATTGTCAGCTTGTTATGGAATATGAAGGTCATCATGAGAAATTGATGGCAGAGGTCACTGACCTAGGAAAGTTCGAATTTATTCTGGAATATGAGTGGTTACAGTGCCACAACCCAGATATAGATTGGACCACAGGATTGGTTAGATTGACAAGATGTCCCCAACACTGTCGAAATCTCCAACAAGGTGATTCCACCCTGAGCAAGTTTTTACAAATGCTTCAAAAAGAACAGCTAGATCAAAGCTATAACATGTATCATTGGATAAACTCCCTAGAAAGGAGTAATGATCAGAAGAAGGTTCTAGAACGAGTACAACCAAAAGAGATTCCTCCGGAACAACTAGTCCCAAAAGAGTATCATGACTATCTTACAGTGTTTTCCAAGAAAGACTCTGAATGGATGCCTTTACGGAAACCTTGGGATCATGCAATTGAATTGCAAGATGATTTCAAACCTCGTAAAGGAAGGATTATTCCCCTCTCAATTGATGAACAGGAAGAAGTCACTGTGTTTCTAGATGAACAAATGCAGAAAGACTATATTTGTCCATCAAAATTCCTGCAAACATCACCTGTATTCTTTATCCTGAAAAAGGATGGTGGGAAACGAATGGTACAGGATTACCGATATTTAAATGAACACACCATCAAAAACAATTATCCAATACCCCTGATTTCTCAGCTTGTGGACAAGTTGAAAGATGCTAAATTATTTACCAAGATGGATCTAAGATGGGGATACAACAACGTTCACATCAAAGAGGGAGATGAATGGAAAGCCACTTTTGTGTGTTTCTGAGGAGCATATGAACCCCTCATGATGTATTTCAGATTATGCAATTCCCCTGCCACTTTCCAAGCCATGATGAATGAAATTTTTGCCGACATGGATAACATGGTAGTGGTCTACATTGACGATCTATTAATTTTCACTAAGACAGAAAATCAAGTGGAACACGACAGGATCGTGCTGGAAGTATTATGATGATTAAAAGAGAATGACCTCTTTGTGAAAGCCCCCAAATGCCACTTTTGTGTCACAGAAGTAGATTTTCTTGGCATGATTGTGGGAAAGAACAGCATTTCTATGGACCCAAAGAAGGTAGAGGCCATAACACAATGGCCCATTCCCTCAAATGTCAAAGGAGTTAGGAGCTTTTTAGGATTAGCCAACTTCTATCACTGCTTTATTTCAAACTTCTCTCAAGTGGCTAGACCACTTAATAATCTATTAAAGAAAGAAACTCCATTTGAATGGGGCTTAGCTCAGCAAGAAGCATTTGAAACGCTTAAGAATGCTTTCATTACAGCTCCAGTTCTAGCCTACCCAGATATAGATTGTGAATTCTGCTTAGAAGCTGATGCTTCAGATTATGTCACAGGAGCAGTGCTCTCTATTAAGAAAGATGACAAATGGCACCCCGTCGCTTACACTTCACATAGCATGCAACCAGCAGAACAGAATTACCCCATCTCTGATAAAGAAATGCTCTCGGTAATACAATCCCTAGAAGAATGGAGACATTATCTCAAAGGAGCCAGATTTCCTGTGGAAGTCTGGAATGATCACCAGAACCTTCAATGGTATCAAACGAGACAGGATCTTAATTGCAGACAAGCTAGATAGGTGCAATACTTATCTAGATTTAACCTAAAATGGATTCATAAGCCTGGAGCTACTATGGGAAAAGCCAATGTGCTCTCTAGATGAGAAGATCACGCTATTGGAGTAGATCAAGATAACAAAGGAGTCCTGGTAATACTGCCAGAGCAGATTGGATCAATGGAGCAAGATACTCCAATTCTCATCTCCGATGAAGGCAAATGACTCAATAAATCTATATTCAATGAGCTTTGCAAGTTAACAGAAAAAAATACCATATATCTCAGCAGAAAACACTTTTTGCTCAAAGAAAAAGATGGCTTGTTGCATGATCCACAAGGCCACATATATGTACCTGATTCTGCCTTGATTAAGATGGACATTCTCTGACTTTATCACGATTCACCTATAGCAGGTCACCCTGGATATGAAAAGACATTGGAATTGATTTCCAGATTTTACTGGTGGCTAGGAATATCCACATTCGTTTGAGAATATGTCAATCATTGTGAACAATGTCAACGTTTCAAAGGAACCAATAAAGCCCCTAGCAGGTTATTACAATCTCTTCCTATTCCAGAAAAACCCTAGAGTCATATTTCCGCAGATTTCATCACCGATCTACCTAAGTCTAGATCTTATGATGCTATTCTCACAGTCATAGATCGATTTTCAAAAGAAGTTGAACTTATTCCATGCACTAAGCAGTGCAGTGCCCTGGATATGGCATGATTGTTTCTTAACCATGTATGGAAGCATCATGGACTTCCATCTTCCATTGTGGACCACAATTTGCTGTGCAAGTAATGACAGAAATCAACAAAGCCTTATCTATTGAAACAAAACTGAGCACAGCTTTCCATCCACAAACCAATGGACAATCTGAGATTGTTAATAAGGAAGTTCAAAAATTTCTGAGAATCTTTTGTTTAGAAAAACAAGATCAATGGGTGGATTGGCTTGCTGTTGCCCAGTTTTCCATTAATTCCAAACAACATGCTTCTATCAAGAAGACCCCCTTTGAAGTCACACATTCATATTATCCCTGAATGGGAATAGAACTGCCTAAGATGGATAAAGCTCCCGCTGCAGTGAGATTTGCTGATGAGATGGCCGCCACTTTTGATCAAGTACGGCAGAATATAAAAGCAGCTCAGGCACATCAGAAGAAATATGCAGATCAATCTTGTAGTGATTCCCTGGGATATAGCGTGGGACAACAAGTTTGGTTATCCACTGAAAACCTTAAATTAACACGTGCTTTGAAGAAACTTTCTGAAAGATGGCTCAGTCCATTCACCATTACTAAAATGATGGGAACCAATGCAGTGGAACTGAAGCTTCCCCAATCCATGAGAATTCATCCAGTCATTAATATCTCTTGCATTAAACCTTACAAGGAACGTCTAGAAGGTCAGCCGGTTGAACGGCCTGGTCCTGTGAAGGTTATGGAAGATCAAGATAATGAATGGAAAGTTGATTTCATTGTGGACAGCAGATATCAGCAACGCCAACTGGAATATCTGGTACACTGGAAAGGATATGATGAAACTGAACGAACTTGGGAGCCGCACTCCAACCTTACTAATGCCAAGGAGGCTATTTTCGATTTCTACAAACAACATCCCTCAGCTCCTCGAGCCCTTACCATCGAACCCAATCAGTTTCTTTTCCTGTTTCAGAAACGTCCTGAAAATATAACCACTGTTCTGACTCATCATCTCCCCTTCAATTATCTGGACAATGATCTTTAAGCGGGGGGTAGTGTGACGATCCTTGCCATCTTGTATACAGTCTCTGGTAGACTCTTCATCGCAACGGACTTAGCATATACTTTTTGTTTGATCTTATCTTATTGTTTCATGACTAATCTGATCGTGCTTATCTTCTGCTCTTCTCCCCGATCAGATCTATCTCCATTTGGTTATTCTTTGACATGGTCATCACCATGTCCATTCTAATCTTCTAACGCATGTAGACAATGCCCTTTTAATCACTACGTGATTCTTTTCATTTCTGTGCTGTGCATGGCTATGGCACAGCCCAGTTCATTACCACTGCTGTGGCTTCTCTTCCATTTAATCTGCCACCTGCAGTATCAAATGCATTAATCATTTCTGCTCCCCTCAGCCCTAGAGGCTATGGTATGCCTTTATTGCTATTGGATAGCTACCACATAGACTCTTACCTTAGTCATTGCCCTACTACGTAGGCACAGCATTCTACCTAATCAGGTATTAGGGTTAGCAATACATGTACAAATAGTATAGTAGTATATAAACCCCAAGGACAACACTGGGTAGATCCCCAGTCTAGTCTTTTGGTTTTCACCTGAACTCGACTACTAAGCCTCAAGCATTTTCAACTCTCTACTAATTGTAGCGAGTTAGTACTTCCCTTTTATCTTTTAGCTGATAGTTGTAGTAGAGCCAGTTTCCATTCCCAATAGGGTTCAGCTGTTTCACTACTATCTATTTGTATATGTTTTGTTAACCCTAATACCTGATTAGGATAGCTGAGTTCCAATCTATGGTGAAGTCTGTGTCCATGTCTATGCCATCCAATAGTGATAAAGGTGTACCACAGCCTCTAGAGCTGAGGGAAACAGAAATGAAAAGAATCTCAACAGAGATTAAAGAAGGGCACTGGCAAGGTGGTTAGAGGATTAGAAGACATGGTGATTACCATGTGAAAGATTAGCCAAATGGGGATAGATCTGATCAGGAAGAAGAGCAGAAGATAAGCTCTGATTAGATAAGATAGAAGAAAAAGATAAGATCAAAGAAAAGAAAGTTCATGCTAAGTCTGTTTGATGAAGAGTCTACCAGAGACCTTATATGAGACAGCAAGGATCATCACACAAATGCCCTTTCATCCATCCTCAAATTTATCTCTGCTAAAATTCTTAATGAACATATCTACAAGTTGAGAGTTAGTGGACACATAGAACAATTCCACTTCCTTGAACTCAACAACTACTTCTCTGATGAAATGTTCATCTCACCTGATGTGTTTATTACATCCTTCTTGTGCAGGATTTGGGGCTAAGAATATTGTGCCTTGGTTATCAACACATATAGGCATAGGAGGAAGATGAAATCTGAGTTCTTCATAGAAATTTTGGATTTATTGGAGTTGTTTTGCACACTCCATCATTCCACAATATTCTGCTTCAGTGGAGGAAAGTCAAACTCTCTTCTGTCTTTGAGATATCCAGGAAATAATTCCATTTGTGAGGAATACTGCATATCCAGTGGTAGACCTAGAAGTCTCCACATCACCTCCTCAATCAGTGTCACAATATGCAACAAGACCATTGTTAGGTTCTATTCCCACATACTGAAGGCAAAGGTCCTTTGTTGCACAAAGGTAGCACACAATATATAATGCTCTCTACAAATGATCTTCAGTGGGATTTGTAGAAAATTGAGACATTTTGATTATGGCATATGTGATGTCTGGATGAGTTCCAAGCATGATATAGAGAAGGGATTCAATGACAGATTGATATCAAGAATGAAGTGAATCATTTGCTTGATTCACATTTGGTTTTGGATTATAGCCAGTAGGAAGAGGAGTAGAAACAGTCTTGCAATTTTACATAGAAAACCTTTCAACCACCTGTTGAGCATAGACACATTGATCTAAGGTGATGGTTTGTTTCTTGCAGTCTCAAGTGATCCACATCCCCAAATACTCCTTAGCTTCTTTCAAATCTCTAGATTTCCATTTTTTCATAAACTGTTCTTTATGAGAATAAAGGAGCTTTCTGTCACTACCAATAAAAAGAGCATCATCAATGTAGATAAGGATAATCAAAACTACTAACTCTATAATCTTGATGTAAGTTTCTGGATCTGAATAAAGGTGTTGAAAATCCATGTCTAGGAGTGACTTGTGAAGCTGCTTGTTCCATTGAAGGGCAGCTTGTTTAAGCCCATAAATTGATCTTCATAATCAACAGACCTTGGTTTCCTGTCTCTTAACTATAAAATCTTCTGGTTGTATAAGATAAGAATGGTAGGTGTTGCGCCTTTGAAATGGTAACGGATATTCACAGTTGTTCG
>JBBPUB010000348.1:0-17011 GCA_038094415.1 Xerocomus alliaceus
TATCAAGCAAGGTTTTGAAGTTGGCACTTCCATGTTTATACAGTATCTACTACCCTGGTTCACAGGTTGAATGATTATAAGACCCTTATTTATTATGATGTTGATGGACTTGTTAAAGCACTGCTAACAAAAGGGATGCTATGTTGGGATTTACAATTTCTATTATCTAATTCTTATCCTGATTGTAATCCTTCTAGACTGTGTCACATGACTTTCATGTGATCTATTCCAGAACATGGTCTATTTCCACTATCTATTGTTATGACATCATTGTTGGGATTTATGATTTTGTATTATCTAATTCTTATCCTGATTGTAATCCCTTAGATCATGTTACATGATTTTCATGTGATATGTTCCAGAACATGGTCTATTTCCACTATCTATTGTTATAACATCATAGATAAGAGTTTTTATTGCTATTCACTAGCTATACTGATACCTTAACACTTATTTCATGACATTTCATATCATTCCATGGTCTTTACCATGTTTATGTTTACTATACATATGTACAAATGTATTCCTTATAGTATATAAGGGCTAGATAGTGAGCTATGCTTAGCAGCCCAGTACTTATACACACTCATCTCTTCTGTTAAGTTATACTCCAGAATAACTATCTCTTCATATCCTCTCTTGATTGTCATCAATCCTTAAACCAATCAAGTAAGTTTCATACCTGATTTCAATACCTTCTCTCTATGCATATCAAGGTAGTCTTGCTATCTTGATAGGTTATAAGCCCTGCCTTGACATAGAAGGACATCATTTGAATTCACAATGCCTCCTACCATCACATGTGAGAATTGGTGGCTTGTAGGACTTATCATAGTCTCACAACTCATAGCATCTGCTATGGGAGCCATACTTGAAAACTGTTATATTCCAGACTTTAACTCTGGTCAGTGCAGTGCAACTCTGGTGTAATCTACTCAGAAAGATGTTTCTTACCTTTAGACTTGTCTCAGACATCTGTCTCTAACTTGTCTCTGACCTGTCTTGGGCATGTTTCTAATCTGTCTCTGACTTTGATATCATTACTTATCTGTTTTATCTTTGACAACCTGTCACATTCCATTACTAATCCATTCAGACTCTGTAGTATAAATATGGTACTTCAACTTGTATATACTTTAGTTTGAATATTGAATTAGTCTTCTCCTCACACTTCTGACCTTGAGCTCTGTGCTTATCTGACCTCTGACTTCAAGAATAACAAGTACAAGGGCACAACATATAAGTCCTACACCAAATGTCCTCACCCCCTCCATTCTGCCTATTCTTTCCTCACTCTCCCATTACAACTCCATTTTAGACATTGTTGAACTTGTCTGGAGGACTGTCATATACCAGTCCAACTCCAGTACTCTGGTGTCATCTCCAACACATCTCCAGCATGATATCCATGATACCCTTTTACCTAGTTTCTTGAACATTCAATTTATAGATTCTTCTAGTTAGTTCTACTCCTGCTCCTCCGGTATCTGTTTTCCCGAACTCTGTCTTACTTATCTGATTACTTATTCTTATTCATACCTTACAAATCTCCTCTGTTCCATTACTAATCCAGTGCAACTCCATAGTATAAATACTATACTTCTAATCTGTACATTCTCCAGTTTGAATATCAACTTAGTCTTCTCTAGACAACTCCAACCTTGAGCCTAGTGCTTATCTGACCTCTGACCCCAAGAATAGCAAGTACAAGGGTGCAACACATAAGTCCTATGCCGAAAAGTCCTCATCCACTCTGTTTCACCCTTCTCCTCCTTGTCCTCCCTCTGTCACTCCATTCTGGACCTTGTTGGACTTGTCTGGAGGAACCAGACTTAACAAGGACCCAGACTTGAGAGTATATTTAAACTCATACTTGTACTTGTTATACTCACTACATCATGCATCTAGACATTCCATCAATGACTCAAGTCAGTTTTTGGCCTCTCTTGCACCATTCCTGATGACTTCCACAGCCTTAGCACTAGATTCATGACTTTCCCATCCATCTTCACTACACCTCATCATTGCATTACTTCTTCTGATTCATTTGACTCTCCTCTCACTTTGCTACCAGAAATGGGCCTTGTCTTCCTCTGAATTTGTAAACTCCAGGACAATTCTGTCTCTGGAGAAGAAGATCATTATGCTCTAGCCCCTCTGGTTCCTAGAGATAATAACAGTGATGGTCCACCATCTGATCCCTTAGAACCACCTGATCTCTCTGATCTGGGTGACCCCTTCAATAACAATAGTGAGCAACAGTTTAACAACATACCCTTGGCTTTTGAACCATTTAACCAACTCACCAATGTCATCTGGGACATGACTTGGCAGGCACTCTGGAATAAGTCCTCCAATACTTCTAAAACCAAAGTCTAGAAGCCAGACCTGTTTGACAGACTAGATCCCTGGAAACTCTGTCCCTTCATTGTTCAGTGTGAGTTGAATTTACAAGCCAATCCTAAGTCTTTTTGCCATGATCATACCAAAGTTACTTTTATGCAGTCCTATCTCAAGGGAGTTGTCCTTGAATATTTTAAGCTGGACCTTCTTGGTAGTAAACCTTTAAAGCTCTGTTTGCTCTGAATGACCAGCTGGGAAGTGTTTCTGTACAAACTTCAGTCTAACTTCAGTCTGCACAATCCTGTTGGTGATGTGGAGGCTTGGCTTGAGCAACTTTGCATGAAGGATTTCCAATGTATCTTCAACTATGTAGTCCAGTGGAACTGCCTGGTGAGCCAAGTCCAGGAATGGGGTTCTAGAGTGCTCTGCCACAGTTTCTATATTGGACTTCCTAATCACATTAGGGACAAGTTGTCTCGGCTTGGCAAACTGGACAACCTTCATGACCTTTGCACTTTAGCATAGCAGATTGACCATCACTATTAGGAATGTAGGGAAGAGATTTCTGGGCTAACAAGATTTCTGGGTCTAACTCTAGAAATGGTAATTCCAAGGCCACTACATCCACAGCCCTGTCTTCATCCACTCCTACCTTGGACTCCAAGCCTAGGAGTTCCACAAAGAACTCTAAGATCTCCAACTCCAGCAGTAACTCCAACTTCAGAACCTCCATGGCCCCAAAACCCAACTTGTCATCCAAGCTAGGTAAGGATGGTAAGCTTACAGTGGTTGAGCATAAGCATTGCTTTGATAACAATTTGTGCATGTTCTATGGTCAAGCCAGCCACAAGGCTAAAGAGTGCCTGAAGTCATCATTCCAGGCATCCAAGGCTCATATAGCCATGACCACAACTCTGGAAGTCAAACTAGAGGCCTCTAGCATGGAGGTGAAAAAATAGTCAGCAGTCTTGTAAACTCTGCATAGACTTGAGGTTGTGTTAACTCTACCCATGTATCTAAGAAGGTCCAACTTAATGCATCCACTCTTTTAGATTCCTACTCTCTTATGCCTTCCATCTCAATCCTTTCCTATGACATTCCAACCTTTCCTGCACTTGTAGACTCTGGATCTTCTGATTGTTTTATAGATACCTCATTTGTTAATGATCACAGACTTTCCCCATACTCCATCCCTCTACTTGAACTCTAGCTCTTTGATGGAACATCCAACTTCACCATTACTCATGCTGTTGACCTCTCTATCTCTTTTGAAACCAGTGACATCGCTCTGACAATGTTCTACATCACTCTGCTAGATGGATCCTGTTTTCTTATACTAGGACACAACTGGCTCATCTGCTACAATCCACTGATTGACTGGGTTTTGAGCAGTATCTCATTTTGCTTATCTGGACAGACTTTGCCAGCAACTCTAAGCTCTACTCTACAGCCTCCAGACTTACCTTCTCCAGCTGACCCTACATCCCCTGATCCACCATGTTTTTGTGACTCCAAGGCTCTGCCAATTGCACTGATCAACACACCTGCCTTTGTATTGGCCTATCACCTTCAGGGCTCTATACAGTTTAGCCTGCAACTCCATCCTAAGGATACCCAACTCTATGTGTCTTCCACAACTCTGAATTCTATTGATCTTTTTGGAGTCCCTTCAGACTACCACAACTTCATGAATGTCTTTAGCAAAAGCAAGGCCTTTAAGCTTGCTTTGCACTATAAACACAATCTCAAAATCAATATGAAAGAAGGCACATCTCCATTGAGCACCATGTACTTTCTCTCTGCCTCCAAGCTTGAGTTACTCCAGATGTTCCTTGATGAATATCTAGCTAATGGATTTATTTGTCCCTCCCCTTTTACCCATACTGCTCTGGTTCTCTTTGTTTATGTTAAGTCCAGTTCCTCTGGACAAGTCTGATGAGGTCCAGAATGGAGTGACAGAGGGAGGGCAAGGAGGAGAAGGGTGAAACAGAGTGGGCAAGGACATTTCAGTATAGGACTTATGTGTCGCACCCTTATACTCACTATCCTTGGGGTTGGAGGTCAGATGAGCACTAGGCTCAAGGTCAGAGTTGTCTAGAGGAGACTAAGTTGATATTCAAACTGGAGAATGTACAGATTGGAAGTACAGTATTTATACTATGGAGTTGCACTGGATTAGTAACGGAATAGAGGAGATTCATAAGATATGAATAAGGATAAGTAATCAGATGAGTAAAACAGAGTTTGGGAAAACAGATACCAGAGGAGCAGGAGTAGAACTAACTAGAAGAATCTATGAATCGAATGTTTGAGAAACTAGATGAAAGGGTATTATGGATATCATACCAGAGATGTGTTGGAGATGACACTGGAGTACCAGAGTTGAACCAGTATATGACAGTTTACAAGAAGGATGGTTCACTTTATCTCTATATCAACTTCTAAGGACTTAACAAGATCATGAAGAAAGAGTGCTATTTCCTTTCCTGCATCTCCAATCTTCTAGACACTTCAAGCCAAGCTAAGATCTACACCAAAATCAACCTCCAGCATGTATACCACTTGGTCTGCATTGCTAAGGGAAATGAATGGAAGACTTCATTCTGGACCCACTATGGCTTGTATGAGTGGCTAGTCATGCCATTTGGTCTCATCAATGCTCCAGCAGCTTTCTAGCAGTTCATCAATACCATCTTTACTAATCTGTTAGATGTTTGTGTTATAGTCTATTGCAATGACATCCTCATCTACTCCACAGACAAGGCCTCCCACAAGGAGCATGTCTGGGAGGTACTTCATCAATTCTGCAAATATAGACTTTATACCTGCCCAGATAAGTGTAAATTTCACACTGACTCCACCAATTATCTCAGATATCAACTCTCTCCCTCTGAACTTATCATGTTTTCAGAAAAGGTTAAAGTAATCATAGATTGGCCTGAGCCTTAGAAAGTCAAGAACATCCAGTCCTTCTTGAGTTTTGCAAATTTCTACAGGTGTTTCATTCATAACTACTCTAATATTGTTGTTCCCCTGACCTAACTCACACATAAGGGTACTCCATGAAACTTCTCTGACAACTGTTGTTCTGCCTTCCAGGTGCTCAAGGATGCCTTTACCTCCACTCTGATACTTACCCACCGGGTTCCAGATGCTCTGATCATAGTAGAAACCAATACCTTCAACTACACTATTGCTGGTATTCTTTCTATCCATTGTATGAACAAGGAAATCCAGCCAGTCACTTACTACTCTTGGATGCTCCATTCTCTAGAGCTCAGCTATGACACCCATGATAAGGAGCTACTCATCATTCATGAGGCATTCTGGACTTGGTGCCACTACCTTGAAGGTTTTAGAACTCTGATTAACATTGTCACTGATTACAAAAATCTAGAGTATTTCACCACTACCAAGCTCCTGACTTGCCAGCAGGCCCAGTGGTCAGAGTTCCTTTCCTAGTTCAATATGATTGTTTGTTTCTATTCTGGACATCTTAGAGCCAAGCCTAATGCCCTTACTAGACACTGAGACATCTACCCTAAAGAGAGAAATAAAAACTACACTTGTGTCAATTTCCACAACTTCCACTCCATTTTACTTAGGAATAGCTCACTACATCTCTATAAGCTATTTACCTTGCAACTCCAGTTCTCTAGGCCAGCACCCTCTTTAACATTAAGTCACTTCATAGCAATATTCTCTTTGCTCTTCCATTCAACTCCATCACTACTATCTATCTCTCTGACTCTAACTTCAATTCTTGCTGGTTCATTGACTCCAATGGTTTCCTCTGCTTGAATGATTGTATCTACATTCTGGACACTAGTAACCTCTGACTCTGTGTGCTCTGGTATAAGCATGATCATCTGCTATCTGAACATTTCAGACAAAATCACACTTTGGAGCTAATCTGTCAGAAATATACCTGGCCAGGCATCTAGACATTTGTCAAGGAGTATGTCTCTTCTTGCACAGTCTGTGCTAGAGCCAAGGTTCCTAGACATAAGCCCTACAGACTTCTAAAATAGCTCCTAATTCCCAAGAAGTCATGGAACTTCATATCCATGGACTTCATTGAACAACTTCCCATATCCTTTGAACACACCACCATTCTAGTCATTGTCAATTGCCTTTCCAATTCATTTCAATCAATGAAAAGTGACATCTCCAGAGCTCACAAAACTCTTTCTTCTTCATGTTTTTTCCAAGCATGGAGTTCCCTCTCACATCACCTCTGATCAAGGTTCAGAGTTTGTCTCTCACTTCTTTTGCTCACTTAGAAAAGCCCTCAACATCCAGCTCCACTTCACCTCTGGTTACCATCTGGAGAGGGACAGTCAAATAAAGCATATGAATCAGACTCTGGAATAATACCTTTGAGTCTATTGTAATTATCAACAGAACAACTGGTCTGAACTCCTTCCCTTAGTGGAGTTCACATACAGCAATGCTCTAAATGTGACCACTAGAGTTTCTCCCTTTTTCACTAACAAGAGCTACCATTTGAACTTAACAGTACATCCAAAGAGAGACCTTACCTCCACTAGAGCATAAGAATACTCCATTGACCTTGACTTCCTTTATTTCTACCTGTCACATACTGCTCCAACTCTGGTACTCTGGTACTCTCCAGTATGATCTCTGGTATGATCTCCAGTACAATCTCCTAGATATCTCTTATCTTGTCTCTTGTATTCCCAATTCATATGATCTCCTCCAGTTATTCTTATTCTTAGTTCCTTCAAGCAGGTGTCTCACTTAGTATAACAGCCTGACATCTGTCTCTGACTTGTCTTGGGCATGTCCCCAACCTGTTTTCAACTTTGATATATCATTACTCATTCTGTTTCATCTTTGACAACCTGTCACATTTCATTACTAATCCATCTGGACTCCATAGTATAAATATAGTACTTCAACTTGTATATACTTCAGTTTGAATATTGAATTAGTCTCCTCCTCATGCTTCTGACCTTGAGCTCTGTGCTCATCTGACCTTTGACTCTGAGGATAACAAGTACAAGGGTGCAACACATAAGTCCTGTGCCAAATGTCCTTGCCCCCTCTGTTCCACCCATCCTTTCCTCATCCTCCTGTTGCAACTCCATTCTGGACATTGTCAGACTCATTTGAAGGACCTGAACTTGACAGTATATTCAAACTCATACTTGTACTTGTCATACTCACTATGTCATGCACCCAGACATTCCATCAACAACTCGAGTCGGTCTTCGGCTCCTCTCGCACCATTCCTGGTGACTTCCACAGCCTTAGTGCTAGACCTGTGACTTTTCCATCCATCTCCACTATACCTTGTCATCACACCACTCCTTCTGGTCCATTTGACTCTTCCCTCACTCCACTACTGGAAATGGGCCCTGCCTCCCCCTGAATCTGTGAACTTCAGGATGATCCTGTCCCTAGAGAAGAAGGTCTTCACGCTCTAGCCCCTTTGGTTCCTGGAGATGATAATGGTGATGATCCACCATCTGATCCCTCAAAACCATCCAATTCTTCAGACCCAGGTGACCCCTTTGATGATGATGATGAGCAGCAGCCCAACAATGTACCCTTGGCTTTTGAACCATTTAACCAACTCACCAATGCCATCCAGGACATGACTTGGCAGGCACTCTGGCATAAGTCCTCCAACACTCCTAAAACCAAAGTCTAGAAGCCAGACCTGTTCAATGGACTGGATTTCTGGAAACTCTGTCCCTTTATTGTCCAGTGTGAGTTGAACTTCTAAGCCAATCCTAAGTCTTTCCACCATGATCATGCCAAAGTCACTTTCACACAGTCCTATCTCAAGGGAGTCACCCTTGAATATTTCAAGCTGGATCTTCTTGGCAGCAAACCTCTGGAGCTCTGTCCACTCTGGATGACCAGCTGGGAAGTATTCCTATATGAACTTCAGTCTAACTTCAGTCCGCATGATCCCATTGGTAATGCAGAGGCTTGGCTTGAGCAACTCCACATGAAGGATTCCCAATGCATCTTCAACTATGTAGTCCAGTGGAACTGCCTGGCAAGCCAAGTCTGGGAATGGGGTCCTGGAGCGCTCTGCTACAGTTTCTACATTGGACTTCCCAATTGCATTAAGGACAAGTTGTCTTGGCTTGGCAAACTGAGCGACCTCCACGACCTTCACACTTTAGTGCAGTAGATCAACCATTGCTATTGGGAACATAGAGAAGAGATTTCTAGAGCCAACAAGGTTTCTGGGTCTAACTCTGGAAATGGTAATTCCAAGACCACTACATCCACAGCCCCGTCTTCATCCGCTCCCACCTCAGACTCCAAGCCTAGGAGTTCCATGAAAGACTCTAAGGCCTCCAACTCTGGCAGTTACTCCAACTCCGGAACCTCTCCAGCCCCCAAACCTGACTTGTTATCCAAGCTAGATGTGACAATCCTTGTCATCTTGTATATGATCTCTGGTAGACTCTTTATCATAACAGACTTAGCATATACTTTTTCGCTTGATCTTATCTTATTGTTTCATGACTAATCTGATTGTGCTTATCTTTTGCTCTTCTTTCCGATCAGATCTATCCCCATTTAGCTATTCTTTGACATGGTAATTACCATGTCTCTTCTAATCTTCTACTGCATGTAGCCAACGCCTTTTTAATCACCATGTGATTCTTTTCATTTCTGTGCTGTGCATGGCTATGGCACAGCCCAGTTCATTACTGCTGCTGTGGCTTCTTTTCCATTTGATCTGCCACCTACAGTATCAAACATGTTATTCATTTCCGCTCCCCTCAGCCCTAGAGGCTGTGATATGTCTTTATTGCTATTGGATAGCTACAACATGGACTCTTACCTTAGTCGCTGCCCTACTGCATAGGCATAGCATTCTACCTAATCAGGTATTAGGGTTAGACAAACATGTACAAATAGTATAGTAGTATATAAACCCCAAGGACGACGCTGGGTAGATCCCCAGTCTAGTCCCTTGGTTTTCACCTGAACTCGACCACTAAGCCTCAAGCATCCTCATTAACTCTCTACTAACCATAGCAAGTTAGTCCCTTCCCTTTTCTTTTAGCTGATAGTTGTAGTAGAGCCGGTCTTCGTTTCCCCAAGTGGGTTCAGCTGTTTCATTAGACTAGACTCTTATCTTCTCTAGTGACCCCCTCTACTACAGGACCAGTACTAACAAGTGCTAGTGTCCTTCCCCCAGTTCCACCACTCCCTTTGTTCCTTCATCGTTAGTCGCCAATGGACAGAGCCGAGAGTAGGGCAAGAACAGGCTGCCCAGGTCCCAGATGGTGGGAACAGATCCATCTTGCCAGCAACCGCCTTCTTAAGAGAATTAGAAGGTTCTTTACCCAAATTCCTCCATTGGGACTTGATCGTGAGAGATACAATCAAAGGAGGACTGAGATCAGAGATCAGCTGTGAAGACAGCACATCGCCAGCCACAGACATAAAGGACAAGGAAATAGTTGTCCTCCTTATACTATCTGCCCCTACAAAGTTCGAGAGAGAGTCAGACAGTCCTGACCTCCTCCTTCCGCCTACTGTGACGATCCTTGCCGTCTCGTATACGGTCTCTGGTAGACTCTTCATCGCAACGGACTTAGCGTATACTTTTTGCTTGATCTTATCTTATCATTTCATGACTAATCTGATCGTGCTTATCTTCTGCTCTTCTTTCCGATCAGATCTATCTCCATTTGGCTATTCTTTGACACGGTCATTACCGTGTTCCTTCTAGACTTCCAACGCGTGTAGCCAACGCCCTTTTAATCACCGAGTGATTCTTTTCATTTCCATGCTGTGCATGGCTATGGCACAGCCCCATTCATTACTGCTGCTGTGGCTTCTCTTCCATTTGATCTGCCACCCACAGTATCAAGCGTGTTATTCATTTCCACTCCCCTCAGCCCTAGAGGCTGTGGTATGCCTTTATTGCTATTGGATAGCTACAACATGGACTCTTACCTTAGTCGCCACCCTACTGCGTAGGCATAGCATTCTACCTAATCAGGTATTAGGGTTAGCAATACATGTACAAATAGCATAGTAGTATATAAACACCAAGGACGATGCTGGGTAGATCCCCAGTCTAGTCTCTTGGTTTTCTCCAGAACTCGACTACTAAGCCTACTTCACCACCTCAACTCTTTCCTCAACAGAACGAGTTAGTAGTTTCCTCCCTTTTGTTAGCTGATAGTTGTAGTAGAGCTGGTTCAAGTTCCCCTACGGGTTCTGCCATTTCACCTACCTCCGACCTGAATGATTGCAGCCCAGGGCTGAGCATTATAGATGTCGCAGATCGGTCACCTCTGCATTGGCTACCCTCAGAAGAAGAGAGGGGATTTTACGGTATAGCTTTGATGGTTCAGGCAAATTTCTATAGCCAAACCTTTAATCTTCCCAAGCACCACCTATCAGAAGGGTGGTCAGAATACAAGTTTGAAGAAGCCCCTGCAGCACCGCCACCACCTAGGAAAAGGCAAAGAAGGCAATACCAGCAGGAGATAAAAAGGGGAATAGAAAGAGAAAGTAGGATAGGATTACAAAACATCCTGCCTTGCTGTTACAAATATTGAATGCAATTAATTGTCATTCTCCTCCTTTTTAGCCTGACATTTTACATTGTCACCATCTATTTCCTTAGATGGATCACTAAGTACTCAACCAATTCACAAGTCCCAATCCTCTTCATAGGAAACCGAAGCAGGACTTTTCACACACCTTACTTCGCTTTCATAGGAGTAGTACCCGCCACAAGTGCAACCTCAGATGGTTGGATCTTTGGAGAAGGACTTCAACAATGCCCACACAACTGTCAAAACTACTAGATGCTCTCTAAGTTTGAGCTCATCCTCGCCACCATCATAGGAATCTTTTTAGTATCAACCATAGTTCTTTGCTGGATCATCAAACAAGTCATTGAACGCAACACCCCCATACTTGCCATAGTGCATGTATACAAGACTGAAGAAAACCCTTTTGGAATAAGTGCGGAAATAGTCAGCCCTACCAAAGCTTCTGGAGATAATTGGAGATATTGCAGAGGTTGGTATAATGAGAATGACTGGCATCTCCTGAGATTAGTCAGATCTGACAACAAAGACGATAACGCCACTGTAGTAGCGTTTGATTAAACCATCATAATGTCATTATTTGAACATCTTGCTAATGCGCTGGATGCTCTTGCCAGATCTTCCAAAAATGACCTATCCCAATTGGGAATTTATCTAAAAGACTATTTGCACCAGCAGGGCTCAGTGATAGAACAAGTCCTACATGAAAATTGGAAATTAAAAGAAGAACTTGAGGAAATGAAAGAACAAGTAAAAGCCCCCATAGGGTCTGGATCAGCGGCATGTATCACAAAGATCGTAGCTAATCCAGAAGAATATGACAGAACCAAAGAAAGGAAGTTTGAAGAATGGTGGACCAAAGCCCAAGTATGGAGACAGGAGAACATTGGAGCACTCTGTGGAGAAGCTGGAGTTAAGGCCATCCTATCTCACATGACGAAAGGCGATGCTGAAGCATTTGCTAGAGCCCATCTAAACAAGCTACTAAAAGGAGATACCACAGATTGGCCAGAGTTCAAAAAGTTAATTGAACTTCATTTCCAGCTGACCAATAAGAAGGAATGGGCTAGATGACAAATCAAGAATTTGAAACAAACTGACAAAATGACTGTCACTCAATATCTCATGAAACTAGAAAACTACCTAGCCACAGCAGAGTACAATGATGATAGGATCTTACAAATCATGAAATGAAACATGAACTAGGACATGGTCAAGTACCTGTTCTTATGAGATGGCCACTACAAAGATTGTGCCACCTTTATAAAAAAAGTGAAAGAGTATGGTGAACGCCAAGAACTTTTAGGATTCATTAGGTGAGGAACAGCCAATAGAATCTCTTAACCATCTTGAGATCCAAACACCATGGACATAGATGCAGTCCAAAAAGGACAAGGAAGGCCCCTTAAATGCTTTAATTGTCAGGGACCTCATGTCACTTCTAAATGTCTCAAACCCAAAAAGGCATGTGAAAAATGCAAGTTCCTTGGAGGAGGACATGCCAAATGGTGCCTTATGGGACGACCATCCAGAAACATTAAAGAAATAAGGGAAGATGTTGACTCTCCTCCCGCCCCCCAAAACAAAGGAAAAGAACAGGACTGGAGTAAATCGATCGCAGGAATGGGATTTGATGAAGCATGTGCATGGTTCCAAGACTACAAAACCATTTCCAAGAAGGGAAAAGATTAGAGCAACCTCCCATGTCTGGGAAGAGAGGAAGCCCGAATTGGTATGCTATTCTGGAAATAGAAGAAACTTTATCTTTGCTGTCATGCGGATCTCATCTAGATGATGAGCTTGGCCAGGATGAAACACCAGTGCTTGATTCGCATATAACCAAAACAGAGAAAGTTTTCCCAAAAGTCATGGAGATAAGAAGCATGGAGACTTCTAGATCCACCCCCGCACAGAAAAGACATGACATAATGACAATGTATCCGAATCTGACCAACGAAGATCTAGATGATCTCATACCCGAAACAAAAGAAGAAGACTTTCACTTCTTGAGAACGATTAATCCCCAGAAGGATATAGTTCTCCTGATAAAGATTACCCCTAAGCTTAATATACCCTTTACCAAAACATCTGCCCTTCTAGACTCTGGCACAAACGCGATCTTCATTGATCAAAGCTTTGCACAGCATCTTCATCTCCCTTTAACCCCCTTATGACACCCTATAGTGGTGTATAATGCCAATGGAACCCTGAACGCTGCTGGAAGAATTACACATAAATGTTAGCTTGTTATGGAATATGAAGGTCATCATGAGAGATTGACTGCTGAGGTCACCAATTTGGAAAAGTTCGAGTTTATTCTGGGATATGAGTGGTTACAGCGCCACAACCCAGAAATAGACTGGACAACTGGAAAGGTTAGATTGACAAGATGTCCCCAGCATTGTTGAAATCTCCAACAAGGTGATTCCACCCCAAGCAAGTTTTTACAGATGCTACAGAAAGAGCAGCTTGATCAAAGTTATCAGGTGTACCATTGGATCCACGCCTTAGAAAGGAGTAACAATCACAAGAAAGTGCTAGAATGAGTACAACCAACTGAGATTCCCCCTAAAATATTAGTTCCAAAAGTGTATCATGATTATCTCACAGTCTTTTCAAAGAAGGATTCTGAAAGAATGCCTTTACAAAAACCTTGGGATCACGCCATAGATCTTCAGGAAGATTTCAAACCCAGGAAAGGATGCATTATACCCTTATCCATAGATGAACAGGAAGAAGTCACTGCATTCCTAGATGAACAATTGCAGAAAGGCTATATCTGTCCTTCTAAATCCCCACAAACGTCACCAGTATTCTTCATTTCTAAGAAGAATGGAGGTAAACGAATGGTACAGGACTACCGTTATCTTAATGAAAGAACTATCAAAAACAATTATCCTTTACTGTTAATATTGCAATTGGTTGATAAACTCAAAGATACTAAATTATTTATGAAGATGGATCTTTGCTGAGAATACAACAACGTAAGAATCAAAGAAGAAGATGAATGGAAAGCCACTTTCGTGTGCTTCAGAGGAGCTTACAAACCTCTCGTAATGTATTTCAGACTATGCAACTCACCCACCACTTTCCAAGCAATGATGAATGAAATCTTTGCGGATATGGATGATGTGGTGGTTGTTTACATTGATGATCTTCTAATATTCATGAGGACTGAAGACCCAAAGGAACATGACAAGATCATACGAGAAGTACTACGAAGATTGATGGAGAATGACCTCTTTGTGAAAGCTCCCAAATGTCACTTTTGTATTACAGAAGTAGATTTTCTGGGCATGATTGTGGGAAAGAACGGCATTTCTATGGATCCAAAGAAGGTTGAGGCCATAACTCAATGGCCCATTCCCATGAATCTCAAAGGAGTACGAAGCTTCCTAGGGCTAGCTAACTTCTATAGAAGATTCATTTCAGATTTTTCTCATGTGGCCAGACCACTTAATGATTTACTCAAAAAGGAAACCCCTTTTGAATGGGGATCAATGCAACAACAGGCATTCAAAACGCTAAAAACTGCTTTCATTACAGCCCCAGTTTTGGCCTATCCCAATATAAATTGTGAATTTTGGCTAGAAGCTGATGCTTCAGATTATGCCACAGGAGCAGTGCTCTCCATAAAGAAAGATGACAAATGGCATCCCATCGCTTATGCGTCACATAGCATGCAACCAGCTGAACAAAATTACCCCATCTCAGATAAAGAAATGCTTTCAGTAATACAAGCATTGGAGGAATGGAGACATTATCTTGAAGGAGCTAGACATCCCATGGAAGTCTGGAATGATCATCAGAACCTCCAATGGTATCAAACTCGGCAAGATGGGCACAATACTTATCTAGATTCCATTTGAAATGGATTCATAAGCCAGGAGCTACCATGGGAAAGGCAGATGCCCTTTCTCGAAGAGAAGATCACACTATTGGAGTAGAAAACGATAATAAAGGAATATTGATTATTCCGCCAGAGCAGATTGGACTAATGGAGATAGATACTCCAATTCTCATCTCTGATGAAGGCGAACGACTTAATAAATCTATATTCAATGAGCTTTGCAAGCTTATGGAGGAAGATACTCTATATCTTGGCAGAAAATACTTTTTACTCAAAGGAGAAGATGGCTTGTTGCATGATCCACAAGGGTGCATATACATACCTGACTCTGCCCTGATCAAGATGGACATTCTCAGATTGTAACACAATTCCCCAATTGCAGGACATTCTGGTTATGAGAAAACATTGAAGTTAATCTCCAGATTCTATTGGTGGCCTGGAGTCACCACATTCATGAAAGATTACATAGGATGGTGTGACAGGTGTCAATGGTTCAAAGAAATGAACAAAGCCCCTAGTGATTTATTAAATCCTCCTCCTATTCCAGAAACACCCTGGAGTCATATCTCTGCAGATTTCATCACTGATCTGCCTAGGTCCAGATCCTTTGATGCCATTCTCACGGTCGTAGATTGATTTTCAAAAGAAGTTGAACTTATTCCCTGCACCAAGCAGTGCAGTGCCCTGGATATGGCACATTTATTCTTGAATCATGTATGGAAGCATCATGGACTTCCATCTTCCATTGTTTCAGATTGAGGTCCGCAATTTGCCACGCAAGTAATGACGAAGATTAATAAAGCCTTATCCATTGAAACCAAACTGAGTACTGCATTTCATCCTCAAACAGATGGACAATTGGAGATTGTTAATAAAGAAGTTCAAAAGTTTTTGAGAATCTTTTGTTTGGAAAAACAAGATAAATGGGCAGATTGGCTTGCTGTTGCCCAGTTTTCTATTAATTCAAAACAACATGCTTCTACCAAGAAGACCCCCTTTGAAGTCATGCATTCATATAACCCCAGGATGGGTATTGAACCGCCTAAGACGGATAAAGCATCTGCTGCAGTCAGATTTGCAGATGAAATGGCTGCCACTTTTGATCAAGTACAGCAGAACATGAGAGCAGCACAGGCACATCAGAAAAAGTATGCAGATCAATCTTATAGCAATTTCCCTGGATATAGCATGGGCCAACAGATTTGGTTATCCACTGAAAACCTTAAACTTATGCGTGCTTCTAAGAAACTTTCAGAACGATGGCTTGATCCATTTACCATTACAAAGATGATGGGAACCAATGCAGTGGAACTAAAGCTTCCCTGATCCATGAGGATTCATCCAGTTGTTAATATCTCCCACATTAAACCTTATAAGGAACACCTAGAAGGCCAGCCGGTTGAATGGCTTGGTCCCGTCAAGGTTACGGAAGATAGAGATAATGAGTGGGAAGTTGATTTCATTGTGGACAGCAGATATTGGCAATGCCAACTGAAATATCTCATACACTGGAAAGGATATGATGAAACAAAACGAACTTGGGAGCTGCACTCCAACCTTACTAATGCCAAGGAGGCTATTTCCAACTTCTATCACAATCACCCCTTAGCTCCACGAGCCCTTACTATTGATCCCAAACAGTTCCTATTCCTTTTTCAGAAACAACCTAATAATATCACTGTAGTTTTGACTCATCGTCTCCCCTTTGATCATTTGGACAATGATCTTTAAGTAGGGGGTAGTGTGATGATCCTTGCCATCTTGTATATGGTCTCTGGTAGACTCTTCATTGTAACAGACTTAGCATATACTTTTTCACTTGATCTTATCTTATTGTTTCATGACTAATCTGATCATGCTTATCTTCTGCTCTTTTTCCCGATCAGATCTATCCCCATTTAGCTATTCTTTGACATGGTAATTACCATGTCTCTTCTAATCTTCTACTGCATGTAGCCAATGCCTTTTTAATCACCATGTGATTCTTTTCATTTTTGTGCTGTGCATGGCTATGGCACAGCCCAGTTCATTACTGCTGCTGTGGCTTCTTTTCCATTTGATCTGCCACCCACAGTATCAAACATGTTATTCATTTCCACTCCCCTCAGCCCTAGATGCTGTGATACATCTTTATTGCTATTGGATAGCTACAACATGGACTCTTACCTTAGTCGCTGCCCTACTGCATAGGCATAGCATTCTACCTAATCAGGTATTAGGGTTAGACAAACATGTACAAATAGTATAGTAGTAT
>JBBPUB010000349.1:0-16948 GCA_038094415.1 Xerocomus alliaceus
TTGGTAGATGTCGGTCGAGGGACAGAAGGCGGTACTATCACGGGATTAGGGAATTGGAGTGTAGGACGGTTGAAACTTGCCGCTAAGTCGAGGGATGAAAGGGATTTTGGAGGGAAGCTACGACGCTGCTGCTTGAACCGTCTCTGACTTGCACTTCTAGGTCGTACAGAACCCGGTCGAGGCTTTCGTCTTGCACTTCTCTGCAGTCATGCATGCTGTGACTTGACTCATACATCACCTGTACTGTACGATCTCCCCCGTTCCCTAAACCCAGCACGCTACCAGGCTCTATTCCAACCCGATGTCACCCACGACGTTTCCAAGAGACCAAGTAGTCCACCGAGGTCTGTTCCCTGAATGCAATGACATGATGGCAGTAGACCTGAAAACGCGAGAAACCAAACAGAGAATGCAAGCTGTGGATCGCAGCAAGCCCACCTCAAGGACGAAACCAGCCATGGAGACCAATACGACCAACGTGACTGTGACTCATCCTATAGCAGACCTTCGCTATTAGCAGTCAGACCTGCACTGGAATGTTGGAACACGATGGAAGTGGACTAGGCACGTACACATGAAGCAACGCCATCGCAGAATACAGAGGGAAACAGATGGGCGAGGCCGTGCAAATTTATACGTGGTGGCAACGGAGCACTGATGTCATATTCTGATTTGGCCTCCGGAGGGTCTCTTCGAGGAGGTGTGGGGCATAGTCTGAGGTATCGTTTACTACACCGGACATGTGCATGAAGGCTAATCTTCGACTTGTGCAGCAGGAACGAGGCAACGTCCGGAAAGTGACTAGGGTCACGTGTATCCCCTCCCATAGACACGACTCCGAATTACAGTCCACAAGATGTACAGACGGCGATGACTGTGACAACGAGGACATAGATACAGACGACGATATGGACGAGTCGATGCAACGGACTCAAGTGATGGGTTCTAAGAATACATCTTCGGTTCAACTCTGGATAAGACCATCATCGAACAAGTCGCATGGACTGACGAGCGTCTCCTCGAAGAACTCGCCGAAAGTCCTGACAATGATGACGACGATGACAAGACGTCCCGAACTACATGTGGCAGTATCATCACACGGAGCACCGTCGATCAACTCACTGCACTGGGTTTGTCCTGCGTCACCTTCATGTTTATCTTGGTCAATGGAAGGTCTGTTCCTGAACGCACGTCTTTTCATTGTTTTGCTTGGCCTTTACTACCTGCAGATACGGTACACCGCCATGCCATCGTCTAGTGGACTTCAGGGGTAATCCTGCTTCATATCCAATGGCATGATCATTTCCATCCATTACGGAGATACCAAACCTACGACGAGCAAACGCTGCGGATGGGTCACTGCCACACAAGGGAACGGGAATGCTGAAGAAAACACCCAGGCCGGCGTACGAGTGGTAGTAGGGCAACCGGGTGCACAGTGAGGTGGTAGAGCAAGCAATGGCAAGGTTCGTGGACGGTCCATAGTCGAGTAGACAGAGATGGTGGACATGGAGGAAGAGGAAGTGGGTGTGGGTGGGAGTGAGAGTGGCCGTCGACGGGGGAAACGGAAACAAAAGCAGGGGATGGAAAAACGGTGGTCAAGGCAATTTTTCATGTCGACAAAAGGGAAGACGCCACACATACAGACTTTTTGCCTTCTTCAGGCTCGGAGATATTTCGTTCAGTTGCTTCTGGGATGATGTACGCAGTGTGCACAACTGCGAAACCACCGGCTTCGGGTCCCTCTATACCATCAGCATGCAAGGATTATTGTCACGACGCCGTGCTTTCCCGACACGTCAGAGCGAATGGTTACAATCGTACCGGAACGTACGGCCGCCTAAGCAGGACAGGCCCCTACGCTTGGCTATGAATGGACCAGTAAGCACGAGACGACGAGAAGACTTCAAGTTACAAGGATGAAGTAACGCAGGTAATGTCCATAAGCGCTTTATCGTCCTTTGACAAGGTAAATTCCTGTTCGACCCGTACCTGGCAATTACTAGCAGGAGCAAGACGCAACAAATGACCAAGAAGGCTGGGGAACACAACTGAGAGGGGACAGACGAGGGAGGCGGATGCACTAGCATCGAGGGCGAGGTATTGTCGGTATGGAATGTACTCCGAGTCGGCGGAAAGGAATTTTGAGGGAGCGAGGTAGTACTAGGTACACAAGACAGGCTGCCTATAGCACACTCACTAGCCTGGGAGTCGGGCAGATTGGTCATGCGCAGGGGTCACGAGCCAGGAGGCGAGCCGAGAAGCCCCGAAGGGGTTGCTGTCCGGAAGCCGTTGAAACCACCCAAGGGGTTGGTGTAGGGAAGTACGTCTAAAGGAATCCATAGGACAGTTGTAATACATAGTATGAAAGTGTCAATAGTAACATTTAAAGTAGCCTCCTCTTCTTCAACCTGCGTTGGATCTCCCTATCACCCCGTTCCCGTGCTGCTTCCCCACAATTGTTCTCTTCCGACTTTATCCTGGGCTCAAGGTTGACGACTCCAATTCCCGTGACCGCATTGTGCAGCATGACAGTGCCGACCATCTGCGTGTCACCTTCCTCGAACAGGATGCCCAGGTCTAGTTCTCATTGCCCTCGTCGTTCGTACTCCATGCCATTCATCCTCCCGCTTATCTCCTCGTGCCCTGCTCCTCGTCATCATCGCGCCTGGTTGCACCCTCCATTCATTTCTTACCCCACTCTTACTCCACTTCATTTCGCGTCACGGCTATTTTTCTTTTCTGCTCATCGTCATTTGTCGTCCATCCTGTTCCTAGCTATGTACTGTTCCTAGCTACGTCCCATTCCGCTTGCTTCTCTTCGCGCCTGTGTATTGGCTTGCTTGTGTTCTGCTTGTCACCGTCGTCGCCCGTCCGTGTCCCTAGTTACATCGCGTTTGAATACACACGTCGTTCCTGCCACTTTTTCGACCTTAGCAAAAATTTCCCCCTCGTGGCACTGCCACAGGCCAGGCGCGACCTTTGCCCGTCAGGTGACAGGCAAAAGGTCGCGCCTCGGTCGAGTCCGGCGGAGCCCAAAATTATAGGTCGATGGGTCGTGATTGGTCGAGATAGGTCGACCAATCGACCCCTGCGCATGCCGGTGCTCCCGGGAGTCGGCTCGCCATGCTCAAAGCGTGACAGTCATCACGTGCCACTACTGTTCATCGCGAAGTCGTTCGTTGCTTTTGTACCAACCCATGCCTAGTACGAAACAATCTAGTGATAATGGAGCTGGTTGCCGTCTACCTGAAGGTGGGCTTACTCGATCGTCACTGGTACGATTTAGAAGGGATCGCAACCTCAAAATCTATAGACTGCGCATGTGCGCCACGGTCAGCTCCTAACTTCTGTTTCGATGCAGAGCAAAGATGCGAACTGAAATGGCTCACACGGACGGCAACATATGAAGTGCGAGCGTACGCACGATGACTTCCCACCTTTACTCCACAGCTCTGCGATCGTAGCTGTTTCGATAAGTAAATGATCGATTCATAGGATGGTCTGAACGTCCACACTAGCAAGTACTTTTAACCTTTGCCCACATACCGCTGTTTTTCGTACTCCCTCCAAAGAGACTTCATGATCATTTTCCCGCCCGCATCCAAGGTTGACACCATCAGAGCATCCCGACTGTGTTCCCCCACCATCTCACACAAAGCAAACAGCCCAGGCTCGAACTCCCTCTTCATCTCTGCGTCGATGATACACAGCGGGTCGTTGAACGCATCCACGTATGCGACGAGGACATGCGATGCGTGTTTCGCAAACGGTTTAGCAAGGGATTCTGCCTTCTGTGACTCAGTGGATGCGTGCGTGTGCACTCTCGGGACCGTTTTGGTAGTCAGCGAGGTGAGGAGACGAGCGAGAGCGCGTGCTTCGTCCGTGGATAAAGGCTGGGTAGCAGATAGCCATGACGGGAACGTGTCTGAGACGATTTTGCTCTGTTTTGCGCCGAGTTGCGGACGTATCGTCCGGATTAGCATAATTAACTGGCGAAGGACAAGGCTGACGTGAGGAAGGGTGTGAACGACAAGATCGCGTCGCAGTCGAATGAGTGCACCAATGATAGAGACAATGTGGTGGAAAATAGGGAACGCTGTCGTAGCGTCGTGCTCCGATGAACCGGAGAGTATTTTGTTGAGGAGGGACCATATACAACCAAGATCTGCTGAGCGAATGGCCGCTGGCTGAGATTGGATGTCAAGAGATTGGTTCATTATCCTGCAGAGAAATGCGCACTCGGTCTGAACAATGCCTCGCAATAAATTCTAGGCATCGCAATTTTAGATGTGGTGAACCTCCATAAATATCCTCTCTATCAGCAAACAAATTGAAGCATCGCGTCGCAAACTGCTGGATGATCTTGAGTGAGCCTGTGAACGTTTATCAGCAAGATGGAAATTAACTTATAGAGCAAGTCTACCATGCGGTGTGTCATGCAGCATCACCTGGCCGAGATGGGCTAAACGCTCACGGTGACCCATTCGAAGCCTGCTTTCTCCGATCCTTTCTCCGAGAACATTTAACAGGTAAGAAAAGTCTGCGATGGACATTTTCTTCGAGGCTTGTGTGACGTGTATGTCCATGATATGTTCGACTTTGGAAACAGAGTTAGAAACATGAAATAAAAGTATGGAAGACAAATCACGGACTATCAGAACCCCGATCACCACCGTTGACTGCGAAGAAACTGACTAGTACATCAAGATAAACACGATGCGAGGCGCCAGGCATACACCAAAGCTCCTCAAACAGAAGCACAAAGATGCTTGAGCAGGTCTCGAGGTCCAGTCTAGTGGAGTTTTCACTCTGAATAGCCAATGTCGCCAGCTTCAACCCAGACGGAATTGCAGCGACTGGGGCTAGAGGAAAGTCAGTGACTATGACTAGATCATCCTTGGTGAACTCACAATCCACCCCTAGCCACCGCCTCAACGCTAACATACGAGTCCATGCATTGATTTGTTCGCTCGAGGGGAACTGATCTAGCTCCTTGGTATCGTTTTCCACCAAGCTTTTCGCCTGTGGTGAGAGCGCAGACTCGAGGACCTCGAGAAGTGTCTTCAATCCGCGTGTAACCTGATCGGGTAGACTAGGGTCCGTTTATCGCATCACCGATATGCGGAATATATCTAAGACTATACCTAGCGAGATCAAAGTCACCTGTTATCCGCTCAATGAGTTTCAGAACGCTCGGCTGAATGACGAGTTGCATCCACGACTCCTTAGAGCTCAGCTTTGAAAATGGTTTAGCGGCTATAAGTGTAGATATAACACTGGAGATAGACGTCACTGTCACCGGTTCCTGGGAACGTAGGAGGCTCCTAAGGTAGAGGTTGTTGTCAGCATACATAACGAAAAAAAGGCTCAGAACGTACATAACGTGTAATTGTATCAAATCGAGGGTGACACTTATAAGTTCCTTTGAAGGGGGAGATAACGATAGTGGGCTGAGCAGATGGTTGACAAAAGTTGACGATGTCTGCATACATATTTTGCATGAGCATGGTACAGAGAAGTGACGAAAACATACGGAGTAGCTTGGTGTTCCTAAAAACTGGCCCATGCGCTGCAAAAAGACGCGAACGAACATCAGTTGGCGAGACCATCTTTTCAGTTCCTCTGCTGGGACCCTGTCGTTCAATTCTTCCTTGTGAGATTTTTTCCGGTGTCCGGCATCACTCCCACCTCCATCCTTCCTTACGTCGTATCTCTTCCCTTTTACACCGTCTAACTTTATGCAAATTTGAACGTCGCCAGCCATGGCCCTCCCGATCAGTTCAGTACGCATGAGGCGAGTGAAGTATTCTGGAGGCACATAAAGAAGGAGATTATATGCGTTGCATGCAAGTGTGAGTTCGGCGTGAGCTGTTGCGGTTACGGCCAAAGGTGACTGGACCTCAGTAGTAGGAACACAGAAATGAGAGAGAGGCGCGGTCTGAGTCAACAAAGATGACAGAAGCACGGCTGTTTATCAAACTTAGACCAAGACGGAGCAGGTTGACGGGGTGACGGACCTCGAATGTTATGTAGTTCCCAGAGTTGTGCGTTTCGAAGAAGACTCAGGAGAATACCGCGTAAGGTGATAACAACATGGTCTTGTTGCAGGTCAATCTTATCGGAGTTGTCTGGAGTATCCTCATCTGACAGATCGAGGGATACAACGAATAGCAGTGGGATGAGTCTCTCCAGATTTTCCGCCGAGGCTAACGCACTACCAAATACCAGAGTCAGAGAGATATTCCTATCCTCCATCTTCATAGAGAAACTAACTCACTCGAAAACCTCGATCCACCTCTTCGTCAGTACATAGAACACTGCGAGACCCAGACTGTCATGAGTAAGAGCAGCCGAAATACCAGACCACCTCGATTCCGACAAGGGACGAGCGGTGAGGATGTCAAGTATCACAGCGAAGA
This sequence comes from Xerocomus alliaceus, assembly GCA_038094415.1. Taxonomy (NCBI): domain Eukaryota; kingdom Fungi; phylum Basidiomycota; class Agaricomycetes; order Boletales; family Boletaceae; genus Xerocomus; species Xerocomus alliaceus. The sequence continues at coordinate 6,423 of JBBPUB010000349.1, forward strand.
TTAGTTGTGTTTCTATCTGTTCATGGGATTCGCAGTTATGTGTGTACCAAACATGCCAGAGGAGGGTCCGAATCTAGTGCAAAAAGTGGGTGAGTACAGGATAAGGAAACCAAAAGTCATGCAAGGCAAACCACGTACAATTTCAAGGATAAGCTCTGGGTCTGACGCCTCATCCCGCGCAACATTCAACAGTGTCCCTACATGCGTTTCTTCGAGCCGATCGCAGTGTCCAAGTAGAAAAGATACACGAGCACGGATATCGTATAGAAACCGAAGAGCAGCAGATGTCACGATGTGAGGATAGAGTGTGGAGAGAGAACCTGCCTCGACCGCGTACTTGCGTTTCTTGCTATCTCTACCATTTCCCACTGCGTCGTGTTCCCATCTAGCCTTCTCCCCCAGACAGTCCCAAATGATAGTCCACCCCAACTTCCCAACATCGTCCCAGAAACGTTCTAAGGAGTGTTCCTCGTCCTTGGTGTAGACACTTGCAGGTAAATTGGAAAGAATTGTTCCTGCAACATGACCTGTATAAGAGAAAGACTGAGTCTGAACCAGCACCAATCTTATTTTGCGACCACTTTCACTCGTATCTTCAGTAACTTTCCGTTTTTTCGTGGATCCCTCTTCTTCTGCGTTCTTGAAGGCTCTCCAGGCTCTCTCAACTGCTTGCAGTACATTGGTTGCCAGAGGTGTAGTTTGGGAGGGTGTTAACGACGTGCGAAGCGCACGCGCAAAAGCAGGCAGGTGGTATGCAAGGGGGAAAGTGCTCATCTTGGATCGAAGCGTGGATACACAAGAGGTGGGAGAAGCAGTGCTCACAATCACAGCACCCAGAAGAGCCAACGCATATGTGTGCACTGTGCGTGTTTTAGTGTGATATTCAAGCACGTGAGTAAGAAATTCTGAGGACGCCGTCGTTACGGATTGGAACAACGGCGATGGGATCTGGTAAAGGTCAGACTTAGAAGCAGAAGAGAATACACAAAACCGCTCACGTTAATCAAAGCGGAAAGTACTCTCTCCAGTACAGATCCTACAAAGTCGTATTCAATCTGGACGAGTGTGTCCAAGAGCTGTATAGAGAGACCTGCTCGTCCTTCCTGTTGGTCTGCTTATGTGCGTTACATTTGGAACGAAGACCATACAATTAACTTGCCTTTGGGAGAAGCATCTATAGTTTCCAACATCTCAACGGCCTTGTCCCTCGACTCACTCAAAGCCAGTTCCCCTTTAGATTCGCCCTTTGTAGCGTCAATATGCGCGCCGCGGATGTGGTGAGCAACGAAAAGCCGCTCTTTTTCTACAACCCTCAAAAGACCAATGACAGACTTCCACTTCTCCACTTTAAAATCTTCTTGAACATTCTCAAAGTCCCGAGTTAGGATCCAGCATCTCCCAATGAAATCCATCCCGCTCTTCCTAACCTCCTCTTTTGCACCAATAGTGCTAGTTGCAGAGACAAAGAGCGCAGACCTGTGTCTGTGTACCGCGCTCAAAAAGGAGGCGAAGAGTTTCGGAAGAACGGGAAGGAGGGAGGAAATGGATGAGGACAATGCATCAAACAGCATATCAAGTGGTTGTCGGAGCGCATCGAGAGAGAATAGGGTATCTGTGCCCGCAGCATATATACTGTCTTGAAGTTGTTTTGTAGACGAGAGGCCAACAACGGAAGGATGGGGATGGATAGCGCAAAGCCAGGAACAAAGGTGAATGTTAATGAAGGAATTATAGAGCTAGACAATCATGGAAGAACTTTTAGTCCTGAAGTTCGCGATATACAAGTGTCTGGCCGTAATTAACCAACGACCAACAAGGAGATGCTCACTTTTTTCTTGTTCCCTGCATTTGCCAGCGCGTTCCTGTACGTAGCGATAACAGTTGAGCAGATCCAGCCTAAATCATCGCCCACATGCTCCCACTCTGTACAAGCGTTGAGTACAGTGCCGAGACACTCTACCAGTGCGTCAACACCGATTTTCTTCTCCGCCAACGGCCAAAGGACCGCAAGCGTGGCTCGAGCGGAGGCAAGTACTTGCGAGGACTGATGGGTGAGCAACTCTATGATGACTGTGTCGACTTGGAATCGATTCAGTAACGGAAGGAGCCATATCTTTATGGGTCGTGCGGCTGAAGGGGGCGGAGTAGTAAGTACGGAGCAAAGCAGAGTCCAATACCTATGATCTGTGATGGGGTCAAAGGTGGGATTTGTATCCTTTTCTCGTTTCGTTTTCTTTACTTGTCCAAGCAGGGTGAGTAACCATTCTCCGATGACTTCACCCTTATTCGCCGCGCGGAATGATAGGTCTGACCAAGCAAGACAGGCTATCTCGATTTTCGAAGGTCCTAAAGTGGAGGGCGGGTCGGTGGATGATTTGAGGAGGCGCACGAGGGAATGGACAGAGTGTGGGCTATTGGTCGCCATATTAAACGTTGTGTATAACTAGTAGACGTCGACAAATTAGCTCATGCCAGGCGGCCCAGCTGTTGATTCTGGCCAGTTGACACAAGAGTCAGTTATGAGCTTGGCTAGTAAGATGTAGATTGGAAGACTCGAATGTTGCATTTGAATATTAATCCTTGACCAAATCTCTGGCCCCACTTGTCCAAAAGAAAAATTTCCGGCCTAGCTAGGTGTGCTGGACTACATCGAGCCTTGTAGCATCTCCACCAAATGTGTAGACAAGCCTTAATACTGTCCACTGCTCCGCAATGCAATTATCTGCTCTAGATGAACTCGAACCCTTCCACAGGCTGCCACTCGTCTTCCGCACTCGGAACAAAGTCAAATAGCTTGGAGAAGCAGGATGTATGTGGCGTGGAGAAATGCTGGTACGGATTGGCTGCAGGTATCTTCGTACCGCAGCGGTAACAAAAGTGAGTTCTACACTTGGCACAGGTCATCTGTGAGGTCGGTGATATAAGGGAACCGTCGTGTCGTCTGACGTCTAGAGTCGTACGCACGTGGTTACATCCCGTTGATTTCTCGACTCGTACTTTACAGCCAGGGCAGGCCATGGTACTCGAATCCATCCACTTTCTGTTTTCTTGCTCTTCCTCGTGCTGTCTTACCAGTTTGAGAACATTGTTACGACCGTACCGGCGTTCTATAGCAAGGCGATCAGAGGAGTTGGGTGGGGCTGAGAGGTAATCAAGGATGAATTTGGACGTGAGAGGAAGTGGACAAGGTATGTGAGGCCCGTGCCTGACAGTGATGAGCGGAAACACAAGGATGATGCGTGACGGCTTACCAAGTGCGCCTACAAAAAGCACAAAAAGAGTAACCGCACGCATTACAGGTGCGTAGGCGTGCCCAGCCAGATTCGTCTTCGTCAGAGCCGCCAATTGTCGACGTATCAGATTTATGTCTTGGGACGGGCTCCTGACAGTATTCCATAGGACAATGTATCATTGTCGGATCACGCTCGAGATCGCGTTTCCGGCGAAGCCATTTCCATCTGTCGAGTTCATTCTCGGAGAGAACAGCTCTGACTTCATCCTCTGTCGCTTCACGGCGACCATCTGCATCCCCTGGCACATCGGTCTTCCCACATTTGGGTTCGGGACAGCCAACATGAGAAACCTGACCCTCCTTGACATGTAATCCCCACATATCAACCAGACATGTTCTACAAAACACGTGACCACACGAGAGTGCGAGACAGTGAACGCCCTTGCGTTCTGATAGACATATCGCGCATAGAAAAGAAGTATGTGCAAACTCGTCTGACTTGGAAGAGGAGGCATAAGCGAGGAGGGGAGTAAGGAGAAGCTGTGGGGATGGGTGGGGTATTCTGAAGGCCGGATCGAATGAGCAAAGGACGAAAGAGGAAGGATGGACGTACAGAATGGAGCGCATGTCGTTGCCGAGCAGTCCAATGTCTGCCAAGAAATCCCCCGTGCGGATCCACTCGACCCAGGTGTAGAGGACGCCCGAGTCGTCTCCGGGAGACCACATTGCAATCATGCGTTCCTGGATGAGGGGGAGCGTAGTTGGGGGTAACCAGGCGGAGGCGACGTGGAGGGAATGGATGATGGGGGGAGCGTCGGCGGGATACGCGGGAGGGAGGGCGATGCGCAGATGGAGGGGCGGGAGGACGGAGAGGGAGGCAGAGTGGACGGGGCCGTCGGCGGGGACGGAGAAGGCGGAGGAGGCAAGATAGACGTCGTGCGGGACGGAGAAGACACGGACGGGCGTATCGACGCCGAGCTCGACGGGGACGCGAAGAGAGGCGATCGCATCCTCGTTGGAGATGCAAATCGTCGGGTGGATCGACTGCGGGGCGCGTCAGGATCGGCGGCGGCGGCAGGGAAGGAGACGGGCACGGACCTCGAGAACGGACCACTCGACGTCGGACATGGCTCGCAATTAATAATAGTAATAATAAATTTTTTATGTATTTATAATAAAAAAACAATAACAGAAACGGACAGCCCGAAAAAGAATCTCGCTCGACGTCGACCGCGACCACGACGACGAGCACGACGAGCATCGAGCAGACCGTGTCACTGACCCACCGTTGACTACGACACCCACGCCAGACCCGCCCACCATCCGCACTGCGTTGTTCAACCCGCAGCGAGGGCGACTTTGGCGCTGAGGAGCAAATACCATCCTCCTAATCCGAGAGAAACATACCCCTCATCCCGCTACCCGCACTTGCTCTCTTACGCTCACCGTCTGAACTAGAGATGGACATCTACTCCATATCCTTCACACATCCCCGCAGGTCCCGCCATCTACACTCACCGTCCTCCTCCCTCGACGCCCATGACCACCGTCTCCCCCCACACATCCAGCACCTGCCAGAAAACTTCCCCGCCCTCCCCCTCCCCGCGGCTCAGCCTTCCCCACCCAATCAGGCTGACTCCGAGACCGTCGAGAAGCTTGCTATCCTCGCAAGGTCTCTTCACAACGTCCAGCTCTCTTACCTCCTTTCAGATGGCGGTCGCAGCTGGAATTTTTACATCTCTGGCGCATACCAACAGGTCATGCTCGCCCGTGGCATGCTTCTCAAAGACAGTCCTGTCCAGGTCAGTCCTCTTTGTTGCCACTTCCTCACAACTCCTCCTGCTCACCCCGCTTCAGCACCGCACCGCCATCAAAGTGCCTCGTTCCGACATCCTTGACTCTCCATCCTCAAAACCAACGTTGAAACCCGACGTACGTCGCAAACTCGACGAAATCGCTTCTCTCACCTATGCCCACATCGCCGTCGTAAACTCCCCTCTTTCTCTTTCAAGCCGAACACCTCCCGACGGCATTTCCACCAGCGCAGGTTGGACCGGTCTCGAAACTGAGCGTGTTTGTGAGCTCGTCGTTACTGGTCAAGGCGACTCGACAGAGCTCGCAAGGGTCAGGCTTTTGGTCATGTTGGATGAACTCGTCCGTCGCCTTCTTTGTTCTTCTCGTCTGTCTCTCACTGCATTTATAGAGCGGTTTGCATGCAGAACCTTGCGAAATTGACCAAAAGCTACATGCTATCATTGCTGGTCGTAAACGTCACGTGCTTCAATCCATCCAAGAGGAGACTGCCACCAACATTTACTACCCTTCCCCTCTCCAGGGCCTCGTCGGTCCTGATCTTGTCCCGCCATCGGCCGGCACTAATGGCAATTCACCGCCTGGTCAAACACAAGGAAATCTGCACCAACAGGCTCACAATCCAAATGTCATATGGATCACTGGTGAGTTTTTCGGGGTTCAGAGGGCTAGAGACATGCTATTTCAGCTCTCTGCAAGCAAGGTTCGTTTTAATTTATATATTTCTGCGCCCATCTAATCCTCTCTTACAGAGTAAGAGCGTCATCTCTCGTGACACGGTCATCGTTCCTCGCAAGCTCGATTGGATGGTTCTCGATCGCGCAGAGGACCTCAAGTCTATCATGTCCGACAACGCGACTTTTATCCAGTTTCCACCCATTGGAAGTTCCACTAGCTTGATTACCGTTTATGGCGATCATCGGGTAAATGTCCAGAGGACGATAAGAGGAATAATGCAACTTGTGTGTATTCTGGTTTTATCCTGTCGTGTTATTGTCTTATCTTGTGCTACAAGGCGTGCCAATATTATGTCGCGTCTTTCTGGCTTCTCCCAATCCAATTTAATGTGCTCCTTCCGCCTGCGACACTTAATAGCTCGCAGGTGACAACACTCTTGAAACAGATCTCGCTCACGACGGGAGCAGAAGTCGTGTTCAAGAGCATGTGTTTCGAGATGCATGGTCTCGAGTATGAAGTCCGAGCGGCTGTTAGTATGATCCTCGACTTGGACCTCGTGAAGGTATACTCTACCCTTTTTCTAAGTGTTCTATGATCACTCACGTCGCACGAAACCACAGGCATTCCATCACGAAATTCGCTTTCAGGTTGAGCTTGCCAACGAGCATCGGGAGTTCATCTCGGGAAAGAAGAATGGCAAAATCAATAAGATCATGCAATCAGCATCCGTCAAAATAAAGTTTGAAACATTCAACGACCATAACTTCCTTATTGATCTTTCCGGCTCCGACGCCTCGATCCTGACTGGTCTTACGCTTCTGCAAGAGGAGCTTCCTGCTGAGATATCCTTCCATGTCCCAGAGGCATACCATAAACGTATTATTGGCATCGGAGGAAGGAACATACAGAGGATCATGAAGAAGTATGGTGTTTACGTTAAGTTTTCGAACGCGGAAGAGTTTGCTGCGCTGGGCGGGTATAACGATAATGAGGATAACGTCGTAGCGAGAACGCCGTCCAAGAATGCAATCAATCTGGATAATTTGAAGCAATCAGTTATGGAGATTGTCAACCCAAAGGTGTGTTGAGTTTCCGCGGTACTTAGCGCGACTGCTTATTTACTCGACTTAGGACAAGGATTATGTCAACGAGACGCTATCGATCCCCCGCCGATACCACCGTACATTACTTGGTGAAAAGGCTATCTTTATACACGACATTGAGTCAAAGACCAATTCACGTGTGCGGTTCCCGGATAAAGAAACAGCCTCGGACGTCGTAACAATCTTCGGCCCCGAAAGTCAAGTACAGATCGCCGCTGCTATGCTTTTGGTCAGTTTTACTTACTTCGCATGTCCTGCTTCGTCTCACAATCAACAGGAACATGTTCCATTTGAGGCAGACATGGCAGTTCCACCCAGCCTTGATCTACCTATGGTCTGTGCCTCCTCAGAGTTTGTGGCATTTGTCGAGCGTGTCAAACGCGAATTCCAAGTATCAATCACACCGAATCTCAAACCCCCGGCACCCATTCACTCCACAAATGGGTCTAGTACCTCACTGGACCATCCATCCACATCATCGCCGCAAACTGCGCAGATGCAGTCCCAGGGCGAATATAGCTTCAAGTTCAGGTGTCAGAGGTCAAACAGTGACTTCCTACTGGCTGCAAGGGAGATGCTCGAGCAGTTCCTGCTGAATCATAACGTACGAGTGTACCCTTCACCCACGGCACACACGCATAAGAGGGGTGACTCGTTTGCCGAGGCATTCCCACACTTTGATAGCAAGGTGCTTTCGACTGCAAGAAGGCATGGTGAGTTCTCCCCTAGCTATTTTCCTCGATCCACTGCTTGTTTGTATGTAAATATGTTCTATACTCACTGTTCAATGTTTCACAGAGTCAGTTGAGCTGACGCGGTCGTCGGAGATCCTCGGCGATCGGCGACTGAGGTTGGCAAATTCATCTCCAGATGTAAAGGCGCTGTTCAATGCCCCTGCATACATTTACGATCTTGAGGACCATGAGGATTCGCAATCAGCATATGGGCCGCCTGGGACGGGGCTTGATTATTGGACACCATTACCGCCGATTGTGAGTGTTTACTTCATTGCGATTCCAAGTCCATTACCTCACCGGATCAATCTCCTAGGGCTCAGGAATTACATCTCGAACTCGCAATACCGAGGATGCCCTGAAACGAGGCTCAGACTCCCTTCTCGAGTCCAAAATCAAGGAACAGATCTCCAAGCCTCGATCTCTTCAAAATCGTGCGCAGTCCCTTGATCTCACATATTCCCTCTCGCGCATCACCGAGGGCTCCTCGCGACTTCAGCCCCCAGAATCACCTACGACATCTACCGGGGGAGGTACCGGTGGGAATTCGAGTCCGACGAGCGCTACTGCACCCTCGTTCCCTAGTGTATATGGTCCTAGGTCGTCGGCCGTGACTGGGTCTTCTGCCCAGAGAAATGCGCGGGTGGTGGATGAAGAAGTTGTGGACGAGGTGTCGCGGGTGATGTCGAACCTTGGGCTCTGAGAGTTGCCCCGTTCGTACGCACCTTTCGACATTCTTATTTTATCCCGGCTCTTCCGAAATGCAGCATGAGAAACAAAGAACGAGCCTGGAAGAAGGCAAAAAGAAAGAAAAGAAAAAAAGGGGGTGCTTATACGGTGGACTACCCTGACGAGAACTGGTCTTACCCCGTTTCAGAAGAAAAGTGGAAGGAGTAAGATATTCCTTCTGAAACCGACTGTCATTCTCATTCCGTCTCTCTCACTTGTCACGGGACTCCTACCCATCCAGGATTTCTATTTATCTGGGAACATGTATCAGGAGATCTGTATCTCCGCCTGGTACCCCATCCCATCCCATCCCATCCATTACTCCGTCTCTCCTCGCTATCTCACTCACGTTATCTCCATTATACAACGGCATCATTTCTCTATACATCACTTCGCTTTTTGCAACGTTGAAATAGTCTCACTCATCACCGTTACTTGACGGACACACCGCCACGTTGGTTCTGCCATCACCATCTTAAATTATCTTGCCTCGTGATGCCCACACGTCTTACAAACTGATGTACCTAGTTTTGTCAAGGCTATTGTTGGATCCGACAGCTTCTATTCACTATCTTTGTTTTTGTGTCCCGGATTGTCTCTCTCATACTCTGCTCTATCTCCTGCGGCTGTTTTCCTTGCTTCTTTTTTTGTATATTACATAGGCAGATAGTCTCTACAGTAGTAGGTTGGCCGTATTGTTATCGTTCTGCTAATAAAAGCTATTCATCTCATAGTATAAAGCTTAGTCAACTGGTTGCACTGAGGTAGAGTGATACAATACATAACAACATCAGAAAACGATCCAGGGTACCTCGTACAGCACAAAATCAAAGTACTCCTGTTCCAGGAGTGTCTGATACTCTCCTATGAACTCGTCCGTTCCACCACCTTTCTGTTTCTTGGGTCGGCCAGAACGAGGAGCAAGATATGCGAACTGGTTGATCAAGACTGACAGTACCTTCTTTGTCGACTTTGGATCGGGCTGCGGTCACCAGGCAATCCACACAGCTTCAAAAAGAATTAAGCATTTTCATACCTTGATAGCAAGTCCAACGTAGTTGGCCGGTAGACCATATCGGAGGACACTCTCTACAAATAGACGCAGGATCTTGAGATGTACCAGGAGTTGGAAGGACTCTGAGAAGTTCGTCCTGGACAGCCTCAACAGTTCTGTCTAGGAAGCGAAAAGTAAGTACGTGCAGAGGCATGTCTCACATGATTCCTTACCCAGAGTTCCTTCTCGGTGGTATCCGCTACCTCAAGCTCTTCTCGTTGTTTGTCTATTTGTTCTTCCGAGTACACAAAGTCACGCACGATGAACCTGTGTTGCTTCGGCGTTTAGTCCGGCAGCCTTCTATATTTGTTCACCCAGATCAACGCACTTATTTTCTCTGCATTTCTGCACAAACTCATCGTGTACCCTCCTGAAAATCACAACACCAAAGAGGATATATTCATCGTCAGAAGCGATAGCACTGTTCGCCGCGCACAACGATCAGAAACGTGTTAACATCGTGATATAACGATGACTCACGATGACGAACGCGGGACTACCATACTCGTCAGACGTTCATATTTCATGTTCCACTCTTTCGTCAGAGTTCTTTCAGATTGAAGGGGATGAGTTATGTGCAAGCAGAAAAGATCGATCACAAAGTTTTACTTGTGTACTGCCACGAGACATGTTTGCATGTACTCTGAATCCTGTACCATGTCTTCTTTCGACACGACATCGACAAGAGACCGTACGGAGAGATTGCCGCTAGATGCAAAACGTCAGCAACGGGACTAGGGAACAATGTAAAGCACGAACGCACGTCTTCTTTCGTTGCATTTGCACGAGGGACCCCTTGACGAGGTTGTAGCTGTTCAGTTTAGACTTCAGCATGTTGTCAATGGATGCCACGTCCTTAACGCGTGATTAGCATGCGGCGGTGGATATGAATGGGGTGGAGTGGGGTGGGGTGGGGTGGATACGCGTGATATTACCCTGTTCAGCACGTCGACGGTCTCTCGCAGACTTCTTTGCACGCCGTATCTGCCTTCATTCCATCGCCAGCCGTTGAAGATGTAGTCATCCACGTTTCGTTCGTTTACCAAGATGTGCTGCGCGAGCTTTGCGGGGTCATTATTGAGGAGGTTGCGTAGAGTGTCGACCGTCTTGGCGACGGTTGAGGTGAAGAACGCGTCCTGCTTCGGGAGTTCCTCGGAAAGGGTGATGAGGGAATCTAGGGTCCC